>NMRB01001270.1:191124-202161 GCA_002633025.1 Notospermus geniculatus
GGGGGTGTGTTAACAGAAAGAGGTGGGGCTATAATTGTACCATGCACAGGGGCTATAATTGTACCATACGGGTCTTTTTTGGAAATGGCAAACCTCTGGGTAGTTCAGTTCAGTAATCAAAATCTGAGGAATGCCATCAATAGGTAACTTCCCCAAGCTACTTCTGTCACAGTATCAGCTAATAGAATGGCAAACTGATGAAGTTATACTAATTCTAGTAAACCACGTCTTGGGGTTTCAAAAGTGACCCCTTCGTTCAGATGTCTTCAAGCCCACACTACCACCGGGTTCTTTGATAAACTTAGGAAATTTCCTCTGCCTGAGGTCTCTAAGAAGTGTATCTTGAATATTATAGATCATTTGATTAGGCAGAATACATCTCCTTGCAATGCTGGCCATGTTTCCACTCAGGGGCTAGAATTGTACCGGGGCTATAATTGTACCACTTTACCTTAATTAGAAATCCGAGAATTTCAAAGGTACCACCCTTCCTTAGGAAAATCCTGTGGAGAACACTTAGCATACTTGTGAAGAAATCACGTGCGAGATTTCTCAAGAGCACTGCTGCTGTTAGAAGCATAGTTTATCAATTTTTAGTGATTATTTCCAGGATATTTTTTACTTATGATAAATGTGTAAATGTTGAAGCACGCCATCAAGTGGCACGCATTTGAACGAACCAACCTCGAACTAGATCGGGGCGGGTTACCCAACCTGCACTAATCCATCCTGAACCGAACCCGCCCGAGGAGGGTATAGATATCCTTGAACCCACACCATGTAAAAAGGCCTACAAAGTCACCCGAATAATATCTTCTGTATTTCACAAAAGGAACAACGAACCAACAATCAGTATCCATTCATCAGTAAGTCCTGCTGTACTTGATGCAGTCTGTGGCCTTTTTAGCAGCAGCTCAGAAAGTTTCTGTCTTGCAATGCAATCAAGTGTCTTCCATCCAACAAGTGTATTCCATCCAACAAGTGTATTCCATCCAACATCCATCCAACAAGAAGTGTAGTCCATCCAACAAGTGTATTCCATCCAACAAGTGTAGTCCATCCAACAAGTGTAGTCCATCCAACAAGTGTATTCCATCCAACAAGTTTATCCCACGAGTGAGTGCGTTTCATCCAACGCATTATCACGCTGCTTGTGCCAAAGATGGCTTCCGTAGATATCCTTCCATGACCTGACATTATCTAACGATTTCCAAGAGGCTTGTTTCATCAAGTCCTGCAAATATAGCAAGCAGTGGGTGGTTATTCTTGCGAATTCAGAGGCAGCATGAATGCATGATTTAGACGTTTGGTGACGAAGGGTTTATGGAGTGCTTATTTTGTTTGAAATGGATTTGTTATTGTACATAAGGGACACACACCGCATGAGCTACTGCAAAATCTTGTCCGTAGTCAGGTGTACTTCACTGCGGACAGAAATAGGTCTGCCATCCAGGTGTGCTGTGTAAATAGGTCTGCCATCCAGGTGTGCTGTGTGTATTTATATATCGTGGTATGCAGGGCTGGCCTAATACATTAGATTCGCAGTAGCTCACGCGGAGTGTGCCCCTTATGTACCCGGTATGCGAGGATTTTTCTTTGTACAAGTTACCGGTAAGCGGAAAATGAAACTTATTCAGACATTCAAATTGTTTTCTTTACAAGTTCCCAATTCAGTTGTAGCCTATACACGATTTAGACGTTAAATTGCATGAATTCAGCTGTACATGAGATTTTATTTAGACGTTAGATGGTGCGATTCAGTTGTACATGTATATGCGATTCAGGCATGATGGCTGATTCAGTTTTTTACCCAATACGATTCAGTTGTACAATGATTTAGCCGTTAGATGTCAAGTCAATGATGCAAGCAGCAGAGGTACTTTAGGTGCAAATAATAGACCATTCAAAACACAAAGTTTACAAGCAAAAACCAACCCAAAGATCAGCAATTTTGTAATCACCACGAGTAAGGCCAATGGTGAGTGAACTGTATGTTTGCACTTCATGACTCATATAAAGCTGGATCATCATCTGTACCAGCAATTTTACCTTTTCTGCTTATTTTCTCTGTTTTAAAATCGTGTACTAAACTTTGGTGAAGGTGTAATCTTGTCTACTGGTAGCATCCCATAGCTTACACTGGTAAATTGGCTACAAGAAAGTTGGTTGCCGTGCTCTTTTTCTGGTAACTGCCAATATTCTCTGATAAAGTTCTTCTTTACACCAGTACACACTTTATTTGAATTAAGGAATTGAACCCGAGGCGGAGGACCTCTGTTGAGTATCCCAAACACTCGAGGGTGGAGCTAAAACGCAGTCCAAACCCGAGGCGCTTCGCCGAGGGTTTGGACGAGTTTTACGCTCCACCCGAGAGTGTTTGGGATACTCAACAGAGGTCCGACGCCGAGGGTTCGATTTCTATTCTAAAACATCTCAAACTAAAGCTAAACCATGAGAATTGGTGCGAATACAAGCCATTTATCACCCACGACCGTCCGGTTTNTTGGGATTAGTCCTAAAATTAATGATCGGACGTAATCATGACGACACTACTGACCAATGCTGACGTAATCCTGACGTGAATATGACGTCTGCTTGCTATCAAGGTAACGCCTATAAAACGTTGCAAAAATGTCCATAAAAAACGTTTTGTCTGGATGTTAAAAAAACGTTTTCTGTGGGTGCAAATTTACGCAAATATAACGTTTTTCAAAAACGTTTTCTAAACGTTCACTCGAACGTCAAAATAACGTTTGTAAAACGTTCGATGCTAGCTGGGCTGTTTCAGAAATTCCTCTGTGCGGACAATGGTGGCTAACCTACTTAACAAAGGCCATGTAGAATTAGCGGAATCAGCAGAAATGGTGGATTTAGCGGATTCTGTATAAAATTGAATAAGATTTGATAATAAAGGGATTTTTTAAAATAATTAAGTAATATAATTTTTTCAAGTGTTCTGTTCTGTATGCTGCACAGGTTTAGAAAAGTTGCAACAGCGTCGCGAATGGCAACTGGCCGAACTATTCCTGCAGACCATTTTTGTTGCCCCTGTTTGGATTACTGACTGTAAAAGGTATTTTCGCGGTCATTAATAATCTGTGGGACACATGAAAAATTATATTGCTTAATTAGTTTCCATTCATTATTGTATTTTGTTCAATTTAATACAGAATCCACCAGATCTGCTGATTCCGCTAATTCTACATGGCCACAGTATATATTTTACTGCACGGCATAAGCTTACCTGTAAATAATATTGCTGTCTTTCTTGTCATCCTTTCAAAGTGGTATCGCACCTCACTGATTGACACCGAGGTTGCTGGACCGGATGAAAATACTGCAGCATACAAAAAAATTGTCATGTTGCCTCACAGTCACAATGAAATTCTCATCATAATGCAAACTCCAGGCAAGTAATTGGGGAGCAGAGGGTACCGTGGTAGACCATCAGGCTCGACTCGAAGAGGTCACTCGTTTGATCGTCAGCCATGTCATCACTTAGCATCACAACCACAAATCTGAAAGGATAAGAGATGCACTGAATGAGCTGGCAGCTGCTTCTTGAGTTCCAGAGGCAGTGAACTACAGCCCGTGCTGTGCTTCCATTACCTGTACAGAATAAGCCAGTATTTGTCCGGGCTTATTCTGCTCCTATTACAAGATGTCCATGCTAAATTAGTCCGGTTCTCATTATATGGGTCCGGCTCTAATAAGCTTGGATGGCATAGATTGCATAGCTGCAATAGCGAAACCATTAGGCCACGCTGTTCCTGTTGTTGATCTCACCCCCTCGTATGTAAACCAGTGTAATGTTTTTCAGTGTGGTCATTTTTCTTTGTGACTCCTGTTGTTTGTTGCCTTGTACTGCATGGTGTCATGATTTCTTCACTCTCACTTCAGGTGAACTTGGATATTCAGCAAAGGAAGTAATTCAACGGCTTTTATTACGTTCCCAGGTGGCCATAATGGACTGTGACTTCGAATGGAACATCTCGCAGGGAATGCTTGTGTTTAGATATAGATATGGAAACTTCACTTAAATTACACTGACATAATGAATTTTACTGTACACATGGTACAAGGTTTAAATAAACTCGTCTCTAAAATAAAATGCTTATTTTTTCTTTCAAGTCTTTCAAACTTTCCAAACTTGCTATTCATTGGAAGCCGAAATTGACAGCGTATTGCCCGGTGGGCATGTTAAATAATGTGGCATGCTCCACTCCATGCACTCTGAACCTTTGAAAATTACGACTTGGAGGTGCTTTTTATTCCACCAGATGACACTTTCGGAAAACTACTGCCATAAGATATGGCATGACAAGTTACACCGAAGTACCGAGCTTCACAGATGCATGCCTGATAGCTTGGAAGATATGAATTGCGGATGCCGTAATCACCACTAGGGGGCACTTTTGCACCACTAGGGGGCGCTTTTGGGGAAAATGGATGTCGCCATAAGATCCAGCATGAAAAGTTAACCCTGGGCACCAAGTTTCATGAACACAGGTCTGATAGTTTGGGAGATATGAAGTGCAGATGCCGTAATCACCACTAGGGGGCACTTTTGCACCACTAGGGGGCACTTTGGTGGAAAATGGATGTCGCCATAAGATCCAGCAGGAAAAGTTACCCCTAGGCACCAATCTTCATGGATGCAGCCTGAATAGTTCAGGAGTAATTGTAATTAATTGAAGTATAATGGCATAATTTGCCACCAGGGGGTGCTTTTTATGCCACTAGGGGGCGGTTTTTGGAAAAATTGATAGCGCCAATAGATCCGGCATGAAAAGTTACCCCTGGATACCAAGTTTCATTCCGATGGCTGGTATGGTATATTGATGACACAGTGAACTTTTCCCTTACTTATCAGGCCTCTCAATTACACACTTTGGCCTTTGGGATACCCCCTTTCTTTTCCAGAATTTGGGCTTTTTACGTCGCTCAGTGTTCTCGCCAGGATTTTAATCAATCAGGGCGCAGCATGTGCCGACGGAGTCGGCACCGCGCGCCATAGGCGCGCCCCGGGCGGGGGGTCTGGGGCGGGGGCCCTCCCCCAGAAAATTTTGAATTCTAGATGCCAGGAGATGCGATTTCCAAGCATCTGAGGGGGATTTTCGCATTCCAACGAAAGCAGTTTATTGGCATTTTTTTACCCGAGTTACCGACGATCGCGATGTCCGCCCGACCGCCCAACTCTCCAGCCGACGATCTGTCTGCCAAANAGCTCTTTCATGGTGTCAGCCAAAGCTGGTCAGCCATGACACTGGCTGTCGAGGGTTGTGTAACACTATTATCTGTGATCATGCCATTACAGTTTAGTGACAAGAGGTCAGCCAAGTACCTTTGGCCAGTTCAATGTGAAAAACACTTTAAAAGATCTGTTATTTTTTAACGATGCATTGACCTACATGACCCAGCCTGTCACTGCGTAAACCTCACTGAATGTCACTTGTCAGTTGGCCTACCAGCGATCCCACCGACGGCATGGACCGGCGGTGCCGCTTGATGATGTTGATTGGCAGTTGCCAAGGGCGACTAGTCTGTCACTCAACCGACCACGCTGGCTTGCTGCCAATGAGTCACTCGCTGTGTTTATGTTTCTGGTACATGATGAAGGCCTCGCTGCAATCAGACAGTCGGGCGAATTACACCAGCCACGCGGCACTGACGATGTTTGACGGGTGAAACAAAAGCCGATTACGGTTGATTTGGGAGCCGTTTTTGTTGTTCTTGATGGTTTGTTTGTGCGTGGGCAGGTGGATTTAATCAGGGCGACAGAAAATTTAAACGGGGCGCGACATTTTTAGACGTGGCGCGGCAATTTAAGACAGGGCGCGAACTTGCTTCTGAGATTCAATTGGGGCGCATGCGCCCTAATTGAGAGGCCTGGCGAGAACACTGTCGCTACGCTAATTTTCCTCTAATTTGGGCTTTTTCAGATGTGGAGTAGCCTGGCTAGGCATATTAATAAACTATGTAATAATAAGTAAACAACTTTTTCACTTTATTATTTCAAAACAATTTACCGGTATCAATATTCCATGATTGTTATTGATTCACGCTGCGGGAAAATATTCCACATGATTATTGCTGACACCCTCTACAGCTATTGACATACATTGCAGAAAAATGTTCCAAAAATGTTCTGTTGTTATTGATACACTCTGTACAAAGTAGTAGTGTCGCCATCTAGTGCTAACTTGATGACTCATGCACTCACTGTGCTGCACACATCCGTGACACTGGCCCAGATTTCCCGCCAAAAGATCGTCGATGACGAATGCGGCAATGAAGTGAGATCAGTTATTTAAGTAAATATCTCCTTGCTGTACGAAATGTAGCCAACAAATTTGATATGACTGGATAGTGCATTCTTTCTGCATGACAGCCAAATAGATTATACAGGAATTCTGTCAGGGGTTGGAGAAATGGACTTGGCAATAACAAGCTCTGTCAGATTAAAATGTTGAAGTCGGTCACTTGCAGCATTTTATCTTCAGCTGGCGCTCTGAGGAGTTTGTGAAATGCATTTTAATGATTTATCATTCTTACAGTCTTGAAATTGGGCATCTTGCCTGAATTTGGGCTTCTTGAATTTGGGCGCTTACACCGTTGACGGTGTGTACTTTACGTAATTGAGAGGCCTGCTTATTTTGCCAGTTTTTCCTTTAGACTAAATTTAGACCAAGAAACCACATCTAATTTCCTTTTGTGTACTAAGACAATGCTTTAGCTAAGGGCAATTCCATGAAAACATCAACCTCAGGGTCAAAATCTAAAATGCTTTTCTGGGGTCAGGTTTGTGGTTAAACTAAAAGTACATAGTCTAAGGATTATGGAGACACAAACCTTACTATAATATTTTGCCTTCCTACACTCAATCAACCTACTTCAAAGTAAAGGACTCCAAAGTGATGAAAAATGACTTTTGTCACCCTCATATTCAACGTCTTGGTACTCTGACTAGGGAAGTATATGGAAAATCATTTTTGCTCCTAAGGTTCCACTGAAGGTCAAACCTTCCACTCAAACTTTGAAAGTTAAGGATTGCTCACAGTGCTTGGCACCTCAAGCCCATTTTCTCACCCCATTGAAGATGTCACGTGTGTTACTTTTTTCTATAATAAGTTTATTTTTTTCATAAAGCTTGGGTGAATCTCTGAACATGATCCTCTGCTAGTACCACAAGCCTCAAATGACAAAAGAAAAAATAATTGGAATGAAATGGTCCATGGACCATGTGCTCACTGGGTTGGACATAATAGTCTAATGACAGAGGGAGGTACATATCAGTTATGAGCAATCTGGGTCACGTCATTCCCAGAAAAGACTTTCTGATCGGGCCGAAACTTCACATGCACGTAAAGGTCATCTGCAGGGGGCCACATAGCACATTGGAGCGCTTTGGGTTAAGTCGTTCCTGAGTTACAGCACTTTGATGATTTTCGGGTTACGCCACCTGGCGGCCATATTGGATGCCCGATCGGGCCGAAACTTCACATGCACATAAAGGTCATCTGCACGGGGGCACATAGCACAGTGGAGCGCTTTGGGTCAAGTCGTTCCTGAGTACCAGCACTTTGATGATTTTCGGCTTACGCCACCTGGCGGCCATATTGGATGTCCGATCGGGCCGAAACTTCACATGCACATAAAGGTCATCTGCAGGGGACCACATAGCACATTGGAGCGCTTTGGGTCAAGTTGTTCCTGAGTTACAGCACTTTGATGATTTTCGGCTTACGCCACCTGGCGGCCATATTGGATGTCCGATCGGGCCGAAACTTCACATGCACATAAAGGTCATCTGCAGGGGGCCACATAGCACATTGGAGCGCTTTGGGTCAAGGCGTTCCTGAGTTACAGCACTTTGATGATTTTTGGGTTACGCCACCTGGTGGCCATGTTTGAAGTCAAATCAGGCCGAAATTTGACATGCATGTAAAGGTCATCTAGATGGAGGTAAGTATCAAATTTGAGCACTCTGCGTCAAGCCGTTCCTGAGTAATAGCACTTACTTGATTTTCAGGTTACGCCACCTGGCGGCCATATTGGATGTCCAATCGGGCCGAAACTTGGTATTTTTTAAGGTACCCCTCCAATGCATGTTTATGCAAGATATGAAGTTGCTCGGTGAAATAATGACAAACTGTGGCAGGTTCGTCACTTTTGTCGAACTTTGACCTCTGTGACCTTGAAAAGTAGGTCAAATCAAAAACCCGTTATATATGTTATGTATCCTTATTAGCTACACCTATGATAAAAATTTGGAGATGATCTAGTCATTAGTTCAGGAGTTATTGCACTTTTTGTGTTTTTGGTTTCCGCCACCTGGTGGCCAAACTGAGAGTCGAATCGGACCGAAACTTGGTGTCGTGGGTCATCTGACCTAGGGGTATATATGTACCAAGTTTCAGATCAATAGCTCCAGCAGTTACGAAACGTGCCCTGCTAACGGACAACGACGGACGACGACGACGACGACGGACGACGGACGCTGCACCATCGCAGTAGCTCACCCCAGTGAGCTAAAAATTAACCCCATCCCTGAGAAACTGGGTAACACACGTGACATAGTTGACGGTAACACACGTGACATGGACCGGCCAAGGCAAATGACAGTCATTACGGCGAGTCAGTGAGCTAGGATAGTTCGATTTTCTATTCAATGGTGACAGCACAACTGTCTTTTGTTTTAATGATGTCATTATGATGCCAGTTTCCACCCCAGTTTCTGTCCTATCATGATTATAGTCCTGACATGTTGGATGTCAATGACACTTCTTGGAAGACTGTATTGCATTTCCACTGATCAAGGGCCTGTTCTTGGAATGTCCTTAGAAGTCATAACATTCACCCAGTTTTTTCCTGTAATATGTAAGTTGTATGTCATTTTTACGTCACTGGCGTACGTTACTGTTACTGTTGGCATTTCAACATTTGACTACGTCACGTGTGTTACCTTGTTTGATCAGTGTTAAATGTTTAAGGTTGGTCTTTTATTAAAGAAATATACATTAAAATACTTTATTTCGGTAGTTCTATAGTAAATGTCATGCAGCTTGAACTCATTGCCAATGGCATGAATGGTAATTCTCGCTGATCTGATTTGAATTCTAAGGAGTGTCACGTGTGTTACCTTGTCAAAAGTGAGAAAAAATGGCCAGGACATGACTTATTTATAAAATTCTACAGTGATGTGATTATTTCCCGTTCTTCTGAGTTGTTTTATACCATAATTTCTGCAGTTGACATAAAAATTTCAGAGAGTGTCACGTGTGTTACTGGGTAGGTCACGTGTGTTACCCCAGCAAACAGCCAATATCTCTTAAACCATATTGATAATCATTTGATTTTAACATTCACTTCAGAGATTATTCACCCATGCATAACTTCATCATAGTGGAATAACAGTCAGCCCTCACACTTCACAGAGTTTTTGAACCAAACAACAGAAGGTGAAAAATTGTGTCCAAATCAGCGTCACGTGTGTTACCACACATTTTAACCATTTTCTCAGAACTTGTCCAGACTTCAAAATTAAAATGAATATAAATAAGAAGGGTGACCAAGTACGTATCCAATATGAGCCCTTTCCACATCCAGCTTATTTCAATTAACCCTGTGGAAGCCATCAAATGTCTGCAAATGTCACGTGTGTTACCGTGGAATTGCCCTAAATGTCTATTCACCGAGAACCATTACAAGTCCGTTAATTAAAATCGCCATAAAATTTGAACCCCTCAACCGATTTGCATAATTTTTTTTTTGAAATGTTTCTCTCAAGGAGATCTATCCAGCAGACCAACTCTTTGAAGATTTACTTTAGGTAATTTTGCTTTGAACTCCCTACACATAGCACATTTGATCGCTCTGGGTCAAGCCGTTCCTAGGTTATAGCACTTGGATGATTTTCAGGTTACGCCACCTGGCGGCCATATTGGATGTCCGATCAGGCCGAAACTCGGTATTTTTGAAGGTACCCCTCAAATACATATTTATGCAAGATATGAAGACTCTCGGTGAAATAATTAAGAAATGTGGCAGGTTCGTTACTTTTGTCGAACTTTGACCTCTGTGACCTTGAAAAGTAGGTCAAATCAAAAACCCGTTACATATGTTATGTATCCTAATTAGATACACCTATGATAGAAATTTTGAGAATATCCAGTCATTAGTTCAGGAGTTATTGCACTTTTTGTGTTTTTGGTTTTGGCCACCTGGAGGCCAAGCAAAGAATCGAATCAGACCGAAACTTGGTGTCATAGGTCATCTGACCTAGGGGTATATATGTACCAAGTTTCAGATCAATAGCTCCAGCGGTTACAAAACGTGCCCTGCTAACGGACGACGACGGACGAAGGACGCTGACCGACGACAAAAGCTCACGGGTGAGCTAATGAAATGGTCCATGGACCATGTGCTCACCCGTTTGAACATAGCATAATGACAGAGAGAGGTGTGGGCCAATCTCGTAAAATCTGTACGACGGAGGAGGCAAAATTTAGAGTCGAACGGTGCTAACAAACTGAGATCTGCCTCCAGTCAAGCAAAGGACACATGTCCCCAGTTTGTTGCTCCATATATGGTTTAGCTGATTTCCTCAAGAATCAGTTGTTACAGCGCAGTTTCCGAAAGCCACTGTGAGAATTCTGTCCCACCCGTGACAAATACCTTTTTCACTTTAATTGGTAATTAAAAGGAATCAATCTTTTTATTGCTTGGTGGTCAATACTCATGAAGACCTAGCCCATGCATTGGTAGGTAAATTGAGGACACAAACTTCTTCTGATTATGGCAGTACCGTTTTATAGTGTCACGGGTGGGACATTTCCATTCGTTTGCGTGTGGAACTTTCCCTGTAAGACTAAAAAACAGCTCCAAGGCCAGGATACGTGGTTATCCCGTGTTTGACCACTTAGTGCTTTGCACAAAACTGCTGTCGTCAACAACAGGAAAGCGTTGGGTTTGATGCAGGGATGGGTTTTCTTAAAACTTATTTCGGAACATGTCACGGGTGGGACATGCTGGACA
>NMRB01001271.1:0-86022 GCA_002633025.1 Notospermus geniculatus
ATGTATATTAGTATACATGTATGTATTAGTAACGAGGACTCGGAAGTCGATCAATGCACACAGCGCCGACTGCACTCACTTCCCAATTTAAGTACGTTCAGAGTCCTTTGTTTTTGCCGACTGCACCAACTTCCCAATTTAAGTACGTTTAGAGTCCTTGTTTTTGCCTATCACCGGTAGGCCATTCATAGAACTGCCCCTGGGTACATACTAGTATGTGAACTTACATCTTTGGGAACTTTTCATATCCTCTGCACAATCTTTCATAGAAGATTGGTGGTAGGATGAAGACAATAAGGTTAAGGAACGATCCTCCGACGAGAGACAAGATGGGGCCAAACCGCGGCAGAGACTCTGCCACGAACAGTATCACCATGATCATAAAGGTACGCAGGATAACTCTCTTGACACCGAACTCTGAAAAAAATGATGTGGTAATATTGACGATACGCGAGGTAATCATACTGAACATGCTGGAGCGGCCAGCAGGTCGCGGCAATGAGGAGGAGCAGTGTAGACGGTAAAGGCACCATTTCTATTACGGTACGTGTAGTTCACCCAAATGGCATGTGTTTTTGTATATTGTATGTATTTGTATGTTTCCATCAGGGCCGAAGCCATAGCGTTATTGGCCCTGGTAAGTATGGAAGAGGTCATATCAATGCTACTCATGTTCCTCACTTGGATGGGGTCTTTTACATGACTGTACTTGCCGTTACAAAGTACCGTAACAAAAGGTACCACGACGGTGTACTGACCCATGCGACAGACGTGAAGAGTCAGGGATGATATCCCATATGGCCCGGGCTGGATTCGAACCCGGGACCTACCGCTTGCTTAGCGGACGTGATAACCACACGGCTATCAGGGCTCTGGGATGTGTTATCCTGGTCTTCGCTGATCATCACGAAAGAACCGAATCAAATGCACTTACTGTTCTTGATCTTGAAAATGGATTCAGCTCCCTGCCAGAGGGGGTTGACCACTATGTTGAATGCTAGTAACAGGTGGCAGAGGAAGAGTATTTCCACCGTGTATGTGATCCAGCTCCTATCCAAGGTCTCAACAGTGGCAACCACGTTGGCACTGATCAAGTCGCCCAAAACATAAAAGCCTGATATGACCGACGGCGCGAACATAAGCAGCATGCCTGTAACGAAATGAATCAAGAGTTGCTTTTTGGGGTGTTGGGTGTTCTTGATCTTTTCCCTTTGCTTGTTGTCTTCAGATAGTGGTAGCCAGTCATTGTTACGGCCGAGACTCGTGTGATATATAAAAGCAGAGATTGCAAATACATCTGTGTCGATTCATTGGGTGATATGAATAAAACCTAGCAAATGCTTTTACTTCAGATTTGTACAGCATAGCGTAGTGCATTTGTACTGCAGAATCAACGTAAAAGCATTTACTGGTCATTATTCATATGACCCATTGGCGTGACATCAGGTCGGAGCTCATAGCAGGTTCTACAGTACCTTAGTCCCTCAACTACCTCCGTCATCAATACTCAATGGAAAATGAGCATATTTTTTGTGTTTTTGTGCAATTGCATGCTATGGTACTGTTCACATGAATTTACCTATGTATCCAAATATCACAGCGTACGAAAATTTTCGTCTGTCGAGCATGTCATGGTGTATGGTAGGAAACACGCTGTGTCCACAAAAAGCGAATGTGATTGTGCCAAATGCCATGAAGAACCCCTCTACCTTTACTGGACTGTGTTTTATGGTTGGAACTGTTACAGGTATCAGTTTCATCATGTTTGCAAATATGAGGACGCATGCAATTCCCGTTGATGCTGTAGCTCCAATGGCAACAGGCCTAGAAAAGAGTATAAAAATCATCATAAAAATCATCACTCTTTTGATGATACGGTTTTCTTGATGGAGGTGTACAGTGTAGCTGTGTGCACGTTTTTTTAAGACGAATTGGCTATTCCTTATGCCACAGTCTATGATGCCAATACAATGGAATACTCGCAGTTGCATGGTTTGGCCCTACTCTAAAATTATTCCAGTCTACATTTGATAGCCTTACGTTTCAATACAGGATATTCCCCAATCAACAGAGTACATGTAGTAGGCTATCATGAGATGCTGAATGACTTATTTTCCAATGACTTTGTACAATATCTTACCACATATCCTTAGGAGTGCCAAGCCATGAAAACGGCACCAAGATTCCCGCCACTACTAACATCCAAATGCAGAAGGTAATATCTGGGAATGGAACATTTAAGAGTCCGTCCACCATCTCTGTTGCTAGTAATAGGAAAATGATTCCAATGCCGAACATTGAAATATAATTTGATAGACGCACTGTATTCCTGTAAATAACAATGAAATTGTTTTTGGACCTTATTTCCGTCTCGAAAATGCTGTGTAAAAAGCCTTATGGACGGAACTTGCAAAGGGTCCCCGTTGTCCTCTGCCCTACCCGTGTGGTTATTCTGAGAACTTGATCTCTCACACCTGCCCAAGTTCCCCAATGCCCAGCGCCCATTTTCATAAAACTACTTAAGTCTACATTTAAGTGTGACACTTATCCTTTGTTCAACACAACAAGTATGTTTATGAATATGGACCCTGTACCCTATGTCGTGCGGTCTTGAACATGCAGCACCCTACAGGCCCAATTTTGAATGAAGGGATGTTATCTCTCACCTGCCAAAGTTCCCCATTGCCCTGTACCCTATGGCCGTGTATGGATCTTGAACATGTAGCACCCTGTACTCTTCATATCGCTCCTCAAGTAATTGCCAACTCCATCCCAGTATGATCGCTGTGTAGACAGCCATAGCACTCATGACGAACAAGAGTACAATGCCTAGTGGACCACCTGAAAGGATGGAATATCTGTGTTATCTCTCATCATCGACGCAACTAGCAGAGACGAGACATTACAGAGACTGTGGGCCAAATTCGTAAAGGGTATTGAAGACTTGGACGCGTGTAACTTCGTCAATGTAATTCCTCCAAGGTCAAATGCATGGTGGAAGTGTGTGCATTTGGTGAAGTTACACGCGTCTGAGTCTTAAACACCCTTTATGAATTTGGCCCTAATGTGTATTTTTAGCAAGGATAAAATAGGTTCTTTTCCATTGGGAAAACATCCTATTTCAATGAGTTACAAAATAATGTGGCGAGTAGGGATCGACTAGTAGTTGATGTTTGCTTTGGGCTTCTGTCCACAACGCCTAGTAGTGATGATAGGAGTAGGCCTAGTTGCTTATGATTAGCAGCGATATCGATGGGCATTTTGAATGAATAAAATCATGAGATAACGAAAGGTAGGCCTATCATCTAATGTATAATTCGTCGTTTCTTGACATCCTACTAACCACAGTCGACAATCGCCTTTGGCAACGACAGTATGCCAGTCCCAGCAATGTCTCCAACTACGAACATAACGGCCATCCATATCTTCAGTCCATGCGTTGTCTTCAAGGAGCCATCAAACGATGTGTCCCCACCCTCTGGGGAAGAATCTAGAAGCTTGACTTTCTCGGCGGTTGTGTCTTTCACACCGAAGTTCTCGTAGGATTTTGATTTCATCGGGGCTGCTTAATCATATTCCATTCCTGTCGAAACGATGACATAACCCATGTTTCCTAAAACTTGCCAGTTTTTCATGAAGGTGCAAGAGATAAGCTAGTTTCGTATTCTTGCGTCCGATCATTTTAATGGCCGAAAGGAAGAATTGTACTTCGTCGAAAGAAAATACAGCCATCGATTTGGATATTACAAAGACTGATAGTGTTCTGAAGCGCACTTAGGAATTATTTGGAATCGGTGTACATGTATTGGCATCTACATGTACACGTATCGATAAACTGATTAATCTTATAACTTACTTCGATTGATCTTGAGCATGTTGAGGCTACCTAAAAAAAGAAGGTGTGGAACTGACGAGAATGAAGGAAAAGATACGTAGTACTTGTCCCATGCACTGCGAAAACATGTGTTTGGTAAATCCAACCATGTCATACCAGACTGTGTGAACTGTCACATGATCCAAGTCATGACCTGCTATAGTTTCCTTAGTGGTTGTGACAAATTATTTTAAAAACATTCATTTTTACAATGTGGTGCGACATTTGAAGAGGGTTGGCCGCTAGGTTGGTTCAGTATATAGGACAACTCTAAGTAGGCCTATATAGTTCTCGTGCCTCGGTCAGTTGACACTATGAAGTACTTCTCATCGATCGTTCGGTTTCCCTGATGTGCGTTTTGGCATTTGGTTGAATTCTCATTACATGTAGGTTCATCAGATTTACCAAATAAAATATTTTTGGTTTTGTATGTATATGCATGGGAAATGTCAACTTTAGAGGAAGCCTTCTCCGGTAGGCCTGCCGGTAAATTTGTTATATCTTATGTATTTTTTGAGAAAAACTCATCCAAAATAAAGGTACCCGGAAAGTTTGCTGTATTTAGTGAACCAGCGTTTACATCAGCCATTTCAGCCCGACCGAGTTCCCTCCAAACCGTTGTAGCTAGAATGCAATATTTACCTCCAGTTTCCTCCCCGTTCTCTGGGCATCATCACCACCGTTTATTTCTTCACCGTCTGGAAAGGTGTAAATGTCCTGCTATCATCATGCTGTTATCAGTGATAGGCTTGTTTGTTGGAGAAAATACGTCATAATATCTAGTCTTCTGGTAGATCAGTGTTTTGTATTTTTCGTCGCCCGGAGCGGACGATCACCGAACATGTATGTATTATAACCCATTCAGTTTGCCACAAATAGGCCAAAGGCTACATGTACAGCACATGTAGGTTTATAGATACAGGCCAAGGCCGCATGTGCGCGTTAGGCCTACGTCATTTGGAGATGGTCGAGGTGTAAAATGTTAAAAGATTTAGAGGGGTCATACTGGTGGACGTAAAGACCAATTGCTTCAGCAGAAGGACATCGGGAGAAAGGCGAATTTTGTGTGAACCTCAGACTTAATGCACGCCTACCTTTAAGCTTGATCGCATGGTGTAACAATCATATTGATAAAGGTCCGTCAATACAATACAATGCGGAAGACCTTTATCTAGGTCATATGTATGTTGGTATTGTTTAAGAATGTCACATGAACGATTTGGCCTATTCATTAAGAATGTTCTTATGAATCAGAATACATGTTCCTTTTCTAGTTCATTATCGTTCCGAGATGAGTGTGTAAACCTTAAAATTTTCTCGCTCGATCCTTTTTACATGTTCGCTACGTACGTACCTTTTCCACCATCTGTATGATCCCTGAGATAAATAAATGTGTAATTTTCTGTAGTGTCAAGCAGTGCGATTGGGAAATTTTCGACGACCAGACAAACTGAAGGCCCATATGCCTTCTACCTTGGAGGAATTACAAGCTTCTACTATCTAAAGAATTTTCGACGACCAATTTTCGACAAACTGAAAGGCCCGTATTGTTGGCCCTTGTAAGTGTGGAAGAAGCTATCTCAAGCTACCGGTGCTTATGTTTCCCACTTGGATGGGGTCTTTCACTTGCAACGATACAAGGTACATGTACAATGCACCACGGCTACTGTCCCATGCGAGGACGTGAAGAGCCAGAGATGATTAATCCCTCATGGCCCGGGCTGGATTCGAATCCGGGACCTGCTGCTTGCTAAGCGGACGTGATAAGCACTACGCAATCAGGAATCACATGTTTGATGGAAAGTATGATGTGCATGTCGAGGTATTGTTCAAGTTTGAAGCTGGGTTAGGTTCACAGTCGTGTTTTCTTCCACTTATATAGGCCTAAACATCTTAGAATTTTACTTACAAATACATGTACTCGTCGTCATGTCATTCTGGAAAAATGATCGTGCTGCTGCAGATCGGATGAACGCCAACAAGTTTGTAAAACAGTGTTTGATGGAGTTTTATATACCGATACCAAAAAGCTATCATAAAATAAAAGGTATATCCAAAGGAATTCTACGATAAACAACGAATACGGCCAAATTTACATGTACATGTACTTACATTCGTCAGGAAAAATATTTCACTGCAAAGATAATCCCCCATAAGAAATTTCCGATCCAGGGACCTTATTCACAAAGCACCCGTAACTTTAAGGGCACTCAAATCCTTTGTCAGCCCGATAGTGAACAATAGGTTTCCTCCAAATGGACAATAGTTTACGCAATCCATTAAGTTACGAGAGCTTCGTGACGTTATTCGCAGAGCCTCCGTAACTACATGTAGAAGTACGCAAATTCTTTGTCGGGCTCAGAATGAGAGTGAACAAAAGGTTGCCCGCAAGTGGACAATAGGTTGCCACTACGGAAAATACGCTTCGTGAATGAGGTCCCATGGACCTGATTCAGAAAGCCGTCACTTCTTTACGAATCCTTTGTTCTTCAATCAGTGAACAATAGGGAGTCCACGGCTGGACAATTATAGACTTTGCAAATCCTTTGTTCTTCAATCAGTGAACAATAGGAAGTCCACGGCTTATAGACTTGCGATGCTTTCGTGCATCGGGCCCCAGAATTCAATAGCGTAGGCAGGCCTCGTATTACGCCTGAATTGACGGTTGCAGCTTGCCAAATCTTGGAATGGAGCTGCCTGTGGTGTTGTATTTGGCAGTGGTTTGACGGCAAATTGACGGCAAATTGACGGCAAGTTTTGTTCAGTTAGTAAAGGCCCGTTTACACTAGGTTGCACCAAGTTGCAAGTTGCAGCAGCAACTTGCAACTTGTTGCAAACTACCTGGGACGGTTTACAGATAGAAAAATCGATGCAACATCCAGATTGATCGAGTTGCAACAAGTTGCATATCCGTTTACACATGCAACTTTTATGAAACTTTTTGGTCTCATCAGGTTTTTGCAACAAGTTGCACGAAGTTGCATATGAAAAGTTGCATGTGTAAACGGGCCTTTTAGTTGATAGATGTATGAGCTAGCCTTATATTGTTGATAGTATGTTAATTTCAGGTCGTGTGTAATCCACGACATGGCGGTATATACCTTTTTATTTTCTTGCTTTCGTTGTTACCAGGTCGTTTGGAGATCTGAAAGGGAAACAACAGTCTCAGCTCTTGATCCCTAAATTGGGAATGATGTATACAAGATGTTTCATGCCAAATAGGGATGTTACAATACGTCAGTTACATTGTATGTAGTAACCTTCTATTTGAAGCCTCCGGTCATGCCGAGATAAATCATGAATACATATATTTAATAAAAAACCAGAGAGGAAACTTACCTTCATGTATCTCTTCATATCTTCTTCCTCTTCGAAAATCCTACGCGAGACTACGCGTTTATCGCGGTATATCGCGTTGGCACAGTATTTGCGTTCGCGAAAAAAAGACCGATGCTGATGTCTTACGACAAGAGCTTTTGGGTTTGTTTTGTTTCTATCTTACCACTCCCTGCTTCACCTGTGAAAGAAATTAAAGAAAATAACATTAGGTGCCCATTTTACCAACAAACCTCCCCTTCGCCCTGCATGTCAAAACTTGTAATATCACATCAGTCACACGCTGAATACGGCGGGGTCGTGTAATAATGTCCTGTGTTTGCCTCAAACTCTATCAGTCAAGCTACATGTACGTTGCTACTTACCCCCTTTTATCTCTACTGAATGAGTAGAAAACCAGTCGATGACCCAGGCCAGCTCGACCTTTATGAACAAGATGATATGTTCCTGGCCAATGATCCTCCTCCAGAAAGACACATCCTTCTTCGATGTTACTCCAAGGGCGAAGTAGTAGACATGAATCTTGAATTTTTTAAGAAGATTCTGGGTGATGATCGGACTCAGTGTGTCCCTTTTCTGCTTTGGAACCGGGAATCCACCACACATGAAAAGGTACCTTAAAAATGAAAAAATATCAAGGCGGCTTAGCTTGCATACACTTGTTGAGGTCTTGAAAATGTGTCCTTTCCCCACTAAAACATCAAGTCTGTTCACCAGCAGACATGGCTGCCATCGTTATCGTATGTTTTTGCTGTCCCATCACGGACTTGAACTGGTTGATACGAAAGCCCAGAGTGCTCATTCAAATTTCAAAATTCAACTTTGAATTTTGAAATTTGAAGTGAATAATAGCGCCGCTTCAAATTTCAAAATTCAAAGTTGAATTTTGAAATTTGAAGCGGCGCTATTATTCACTTCAAAATTAAAAATTCAAAGTTGAATTTTGAAATTTGAATGAGCACTCTGGGCTTTCGTAGACCTGGTCGTTCAATGGTGGCGGTGGTTGGTCACGTTCGACACTTCTTGGGCTTGCCTATTCGTTTTTCTTTGACCATGAGTAAACACTGCTCCCAAATCAATCATTAATTGGTATTGCCGAAAGATATGATTCACCAAACGCAATATAAGCCTACATGCACACATGACTGTAGATTGTACATTGTATGTAGGCCTACCTGTCCACACCCTCTCTTGAGAATGTGTTGAACTCCTCTCGGACTGTCTGGAATATCTTAACGAACGTACTATTTTTAGGAGGGCTTTCCCCATGTTGTGGCCGTTCTCCGAAAGGTGACGCCTCTATAGCAAATTCCCTTCCTAACAGTCGTGAGTACGTAACGTTAGTGGAATGGGCTTCGAAGCCCTGTTGCAAGCCGCAGCACGTTTGCAGGCTGAAGAAGAACTTCTTTCGTTAGAGATAGAGAATCGACGCCTGGTTGCAGAATTGGATCGTAGTTTGACGGAGCTCACACGTAACAGACGCAGGCAGGTGGTAGGAGTCGTCACGTCCACACCAGCTGTTCCTATGAATGATGGACCTGAGGAAGAGGAAGCTAGTCAGAATGAGCCTGAAGCGTCAGCTGAGCCAGAGAGTGATAGAATGGGCTGTGTTCCTGATCGGGCTGCATGTAGTGTGCCACAAAGGGATGTCACACCACCCCCTGAGATGAACGGCGGCACGAGTGTTTCAAGGAATGATGTTAGTGGTGACGCCGAGGTTGTCTGTCAGCATGGGAGTGGTCCCGTCTCCAGTCAGAGTCAAAGTGGTCTCGCCTCCGGTCAGAGTCAAAGTGGTCCCGCCTTCAGTCAGGATCAGGGTGGTCTTGCGTCGGCCATCAACATGCTAGCTGAGGTCATCACCAAGAAGGGTGACGGTCTTCCCCGGAAAGAGCCGGAAGTTTACAAGGGGGATTCCTTCACGTATCCCGTATGGTGGAATTCATATAAAGTTCTTGTCGAGGATTGGTATCCGTCAGCAAAGGATCGATGTTACTACCTGGGGAAATATACGGCAGGCGAAGCTAAACGTAGTATAGAAGGTCTCTTGGCATTGAACACAGAAGAGGCCTACACGAAGGCACGGGATATCCTCCAGACGAGATATGGTGACAAGCTGAAGCTCGCTGACAACTTCCGACGCAAAATCGACAATTGGTCAGTGATAAAGTTGGGAGACGGTAAGGGACTGCAGGAGTTATCGGATTATTTGTACCAGTGTGACGTTGCCATGGGAACACTAGGACATCTCAAGGTTCTCAACGATCCTGTTGAGCACAGGAAGATAATGGTAAAGCTTCCAAGGGCAATCCAGCATAGATGGACGACGATTGTTGACGAGCGGATCTACGGCACTGGAAATGGTAATCGAGACGATGGACTATCTGTCTGCAAGGAGGACTGCTACCCATCTTTTTCGGAGCTGTGTAAATTCATAAACAAGCAAGCGCATATTGCATGTAACCCCTTATTCAGCCCCACCACTGTTGTAGATAAAATGCAACCCCCCTCTGCGCCCACGCGTAAAGAAAAGCAAGAGAAGAGGCAGAGTTCAGGTTCTGCTAGTTTTGCCTCCAATTTAGAGCAGGTTGGTAATGGTAGCAACTCTGGTAAGGATGTTGAAACTGGTAAGTATGGTGAAACTGGTAAGCCTAGAGAGTCTGAGAGTCCTAAGGATAAGGGTGGTCAAGGTAGTTTGAAGTGCTATGTGTGTAAGGAGTCCCATTTCATGGATAAGTGCCCTACTTTCCAGGCCATGAGCCTTTCAGAGCGTGTTGAGTTTGTGAAAAAGCAAGGTTTGTGTTTGGGTTGTTTTGGGCGCTCCCATAAGAAGCAAGATTGCAAAAGAAAGAAGCAGTGTGATGTCTGCAAATTACGTCATCCAACTTTGCTACATGACTTCACCTTTCAGAAGACAGAGAGGGAAGCCATGGGGCAAAGTGCCACAACTCATTGCACTGACGCCTCCTGTGAATGCTCTCACTCCCTTATAGTTCCGGTATTTGTCCATCACAAGGACAACCCTGAGGACCGTGTAGTTACATACGCGCTCTTAGATGATCAGTCAGACGCCTGCTTTGCTACTAGTTCATTGTTGGGGAAATTAGGTGTAGAAGGGGTTTCCGTACAGCTCAAGTTATCCACTGTCCTGGCTGAGGACACCATCTCATGCAGTAAGATTGATGGTCTTGTGGTGCGTGGTGTAAGGGAGTCTACTGAAGTGTTATTGCCGGAGTCTTATTCACGACAGAGCATTCCCGCCAAACCGAGCCAGATACCTGTGCCAGAGACGGCTAGAAGATGGAATCATCTGTCTGAAGTCGCCGACCAGCTTACACCTCTGCTCAAGGATGTGGACATAGGACTGCTGATTGGATTGAACTGCCCGAAGGCCATCCGTCCGATACGTATCGCTGCAGGTAATGACGATGATCCCTATGGTGTCCAAACTGCTCTTGGATGGGGTGTAATAGGAATGGTAGGTATCCGTGAAACTGGTGGTCATTGTCTCACCACACACTGTAGTGTAACTGCAATGCATGATAGTCGTTTTGCCTTTTCTACTCGCACAAAGGAGCTAAGCCCCCTTGCTGTGCACAGGATGTTTGAGCTTGACTTCTGTGAGCGAAATGCAGGTGCAAGCGAAAAGCTGTCTGTTGAAGATCAAAGGTTCTTGAAGAAGCTGAATGACAAGGTCCAAGTTCGGGATGATGGTCATTTTGAGATGCCCCTCCCTTTTAAGGAAGATGAAGTTAGATTACCCAACAATCGACCGATGGCTGTGAAGCGCCTCAATCAACTGAAAGCGAAGATGAGTCGGAATGCTGCCTTCCACAAGGACTACACCAGGTTCATGGAAGACACCATTAAGAAGGGATATGCTGAGAGGGTGCCGAGTGATGAGCTGACATTGAACGACGGAACTGTCTGGTACCTCCCTCACCATGGGGTTTACCACCCCCAAAAACGCGATAAAATTCGAGTGGTATTTGATTGTAGCGCAGAGTATGCAAATGAGACACTGAATAGACACTTGCTGCAAGGGCCAGACATGGTAAACAGCCTATCAGGGATATTGTGTCGCTTCCGCAGGGAACATGTGGCGTTCAGCTGTGACATAGAGGGGATGTTCCTGCAGGTTGGTGTTGAGAGAGCCTGTCGCAATTACCTGAGATTCCTTTGGTGGGATAATGGAGATTTAGAGAGTACCCCTGTTGAATACCGGATGTGCATCCACCTCTTTGGTGCGACATCATCGCCAGGATGCGCAATGTTTGCCCTGAGACGAGCAGCCAGTGAACAGGCAGAAGGTTCCCCTGAAGCCGCCGAGTTCATCAATCGTAACTTCTACATCGATGATGGATTGACGTCAGTACCCTCAGCACCGAATGCCATACAACTGATGTCTGATTGCAAGGAGATACTGAAGCGCAGGGGTTTCCGCGTGCACAAGGTCTTGTCGAACAACAAGTCGGTGATTGAGAGTATTCCCCCAGATGAGCGTGCAGAGAACTTACAGAACATCGATATATTTCAGGACAGCCTCCCAGTGTCACGAGCCCTGGGGGTGCAGTGGTCGATAGAGTCCGACAGTTTCCATTTCCGTGCTGAGCTTCAAGACAAACCACTTACACGTCGGGGCATACTCTCCACGGTGAGTTCAATGTTTGATCCTCTCGGTCTGGTGGCGCCATTCTTGCTAACAGGAAAGCAGATCCTACAGGAATTATGTCGTGATGGTCTAGGTTGGGATGATGCGGTCCCTGAAGATATAGCAGCTCGGTGGAACATCTGGAGAAGCGACTTGATCCAATTAGCAAAGTTTGAAGTCCCTCGCAGTGTAAAGAGTGAAAACCTTGGTGAGATTGAAACTGTGGAACTACATCACTTCAGTGACGCTAGCCTTTCAATGGCCAAATCCAGGGTCACGCCGTCCCGCTCTGTCACCATCCCACGTTTGGAGTTGACCGCGGCAGTGGTTTCTACCAAGATGAGCTCATTTCTCACCAGGGAATTGGACTACAAGAACATGGAGCAGTTTTTCTACACAGATAGTCAAGTCGTTCTCGGATATATTAGTAATGAGAGTCGTCGCTTCCATGTCTACGTAGCGAACAGGGTACAGCAAATACATGATGTGGCAAGCACGGGACAGTGGAGATACATAGATACAGCCCAAAACCCAGCGGACATCGCATCGCGGGGGAGCAGGGCCCAGGAACTGGCGGATAACCAACTCTGGTGGAAGGGACCGGACTTCTTGTCTTCAAGTTCAAGCGAAGCCCTGCCCTGTCCCACTGTCGCTGCTTACAATGGTCTGTCCGAGAGAGATCCTGAGGTTAAGAAAGTTGCGGTGCTCCAGACAAAGGCTGCTTGTACAGCCCAGAACTCAAGTAGCACTGGCATGGTCGAGAGATTTGAGAAATTTTCCAGCTGGGTATCCCTCAGGCGAGCAGTTGCCCTACTGATGAAGCGGGTACAGAGACAACCCGGGGACCTTAGTGTTGAAGATCTTCAGAAGGCTGAAGTGAAAATAATCAGGTTTGCGCAGGAAAGTGCCTACCCAGACGAGGTGAAGGTGTTGAGGAATGCAAGAAATGGAAATCAGGATGTTGGTGTTTCCCGTGGGAGCTCTCTGGTGCCACTGGATCCGTTTTTTGATGACAAATCCGGAGTGTTGCGCGTGGGAGGTAGAATCAAGCATGCTAACGTACCGGAAAAGCAGAAGCATCCGATCCTGTTACCCCGTCATGGTCATATCACCAACTTGATTATACGTGGGAGCTCTCTGGTGCCACTGGATCCGTTTTTTGATGACAAATCCGGAGTGTTGCGTGTGGGAGGTAGAATCAAGCATGCTAACGTACCGGAAAAGCAGAAGCATCCGATCCTGTTATCCCGTCATGGTCATATCACCAACCTGATTATCAGGCATTATCATCAGTTGAGCAGTCATGCTGGACGCGGAATGACAGTCAATGCCATACGGCAAGCCGGATTTTGGATCGTCGGAGCGAGGCAAACAGTTGCCAGCTTTATAATGCATTGCGTGAAGTGCCGTAAGCTACGAGGTTCACCGTTGGTACAGAGAATGGCCGACTTGCCAGAAGATAGGTTCGACTGTACTGCCCCCTTTACATATTCGGCTGTGGACTTCTGGGGTCCCTTCATTGTTCGGGAGAAGCGTAGCGATGTGAAGCGCTGGGGCGTTTTGTTCACCTGTTTAGCATCCCGAGCTATACACTTGGAGGCAGCCAACTCCTTGGATACTGACGCGTTCTTAAATTCCTACAGAAGATTCACTTGCCGAAGAGGCCCTGTGAGGCTGCTGCGTAGTGACCAGGGCAGTAATTTCGTGGGAGGCAAGAACGAAATAGCGGCTGCATGCAACGAAATGGATAAGGCCAAGATCTCGAGAGTACTACAGGAAGATAATTGTGATCTAGTTGATTTCAACATGAATGTTCCCCACTCCAGCCACATGGGTGGAGTGTGGGAACGCATGATTGGCTGCGCTATTGGAATCCCTACTCCGTGATACAGGTCGACAGTTGGATGATGAGCTGTTGCGAACATTGATGACCGAAACTGAGGCCATTGTTAACAGTAGACCGATTACCTACCTGGAGACTACAGATCCAAACGCACCGCAGGCACTCAGTCCGAGTCAGATATTGACGTTGAAAGGCAAGGTGGTCATGCCACTCCCCGGTCACTTTGTTGCTGAAGATGTATATTGCAGACGTAGGTGGCGTCGTATACAGTACCTTGCCAACCAGTTCTGGGTGAGATGGAGGAATGAATTTCTACCTATCTTACAAAAACGGAAGAAATGGACACAGTCGAGTCGAAACGTAAAGCCAGATGATATTGTCATGGTGATTGATGAGAACGCGCCTCGGTGTGATTGGCCCTTGGGGCGTGTGGTACAGACGTATCCAGGCCAGGATGACCTGATTCGAAAGGTCAAGCTTAGAGTCAGCAGGGGTTATCTGGAGAGACCAATCCACAAACTGATCTCTCTTGTTCCCACTGCACGCGACGATGCCGCGCATGATCATAACGGTTAGGGGAGTGTTGGCATTCACAGCTGAGTCCACGTCAAGTTTGCAAAATGAGGCTAACGTTGGCATTTGAAGCCCAGTTAGGGTAATAGGTTTTTCTGTTATTTGCTCAAGGTTGAACTAATGGTTGGTGTTTTTTAAGGTTTTAAGCCCGTGGTGTTCAGACATGTTTTATATTTTTCTAGTTTTATATTTTTCTAGTGTTATGAGACGAAGGTTTAGTGCGTTAGGCATAAAGCATTTTGAGGTGGTTTTGGTAAAAAATGGACACAGACGAGTCGAAACGTAAAGCCAGATGATATTGTCATGGTGATTGATGAGAATGCGCCTCGGTGTGATTGGCCCTTGGGGCATGTGGTACAGACGTATCCCGGCCAGGATGACCTGATTAGAAAGGTCAAGCTTAGAGTCAGCAGGGGTTACCTGGAGAGACCAATCCACTGCACGCGACGATGCCGCGCATGATCATAACGGTTAGGGGAGTGTTGGCATTCACAGCTGCTGAGTCCACGTCAAGTTTGCAAAATGAGGCTAACGTTGGCATTTGAAGCCCAGTTAGGGTAATAGGTTTTTCTGTTATTTGCTCAAGGTTGAACTAATGGTTGGTGTTTTTTAAGGTTTTAAGCCCGTGGTGTTCAGACATGTTTTATATTTTTCTAGTTTTATATTTTTCGAGTATTATGAGATGAAGGTTTAATGCGTTAGGTTGTTTTGGTGAAATAAGTGGCCCGGGTAATTCCCGTACGGAGAGCCATTCTAGTTCAGTTAACTGCTGTGTACAATGTGAAGTCTGTGGTGAGTTGTAGTCGAGCTAGTTTTGAGCTCTAGTTGTTTTGGGGTGCACCTTTAAAAGGTGGTCTTCTTGAAGTTGAACTTTGCTTAAAGCTGACCTGTGTGATTTTTATGGTGAAAATTGAGGTAACGTTTTTAAAGCCGAAGTGTACTTTGTATTCAGTTTGTAGGTTAAGAGTATTTTGATAGCCTTAGTTAGGTAAATCGTTCCAATTTAGGAGAGCCATGTGACTGCTGCAGTCAGGGTCCCTTTAAGTTCTTAGTGGTCGCATTTTATGTGCTGTGGATTTTCTCTATCGTTTACAGACATGTGGGTAGAGGGCGCCGTTGTGCTTCCGCCCACTTGCTATTTTCCGCCATTTTGATATGAGTTTGTTCCCACCGCTGCCAGCGGGTTTTATGTGTTTAAAGGTGGTCTATTGCTGGCTACAGAGGTAATTATGAGAAATAAATATGTATAGATATGTATAGGCTGCACTGAAGAGAATTGTAGAAGCTAAGATACTAAAAGAACTTTGTGGTAGGCTCAAAAGTCCTAGGTTGCCACCCACGCTGTTGATTCATAATGATAGTTTCTCCCGCTGTTAACAGACGGCGCCACTGTAGACATGTGCAGATGATTTACTGAGGATAAGAGTGAATGATGGATGAGGGTTTAGGCCTAGCCCTTGTTTGTTTGACATTCTGTATTGTGACTGTGTGGTGTAGTAGTGATGATTATCCCTTGTACCAGCATGTGACCAACTTGGTTGTATTTGAGATAGAATGTTATGTAGGTTAGCTCTTGTGAACCGCCACAGTCAGAGCTTGAACAACCTTGAATATTTGTCCAAATTGATGTGCATGCTCGAACATCATCCAACATGTTCGCGCTTGTTCGCACTTGTTCGCAGTTGTTCAAATTCCCATTTACACGGTCATACATTTGTCCACGAACATCATCATACAAATGTATGATGAAAATTTGAACAAAAGTATGATCGTCTAAATGGGCCTCGCCCTATTCACATACGGCCTACACGCTGTAGGAAGTGTACGTCATGCATCGGCCTACTTTGTATCTGCTTAAAATAGGCCTAGCCTAGCAGAATCACAAATCGTCACCTGGTCACAGTCGAACATCCAAATTGAATCCAAAATTGACAGCCAATGATATAATCCAAAGTTTGTTCGGCGTAAATTTCACAGTCTTAAAATATCCAATGAACAAATAGACAATGGGCCTAGATCATCGCGGTTCGTCACCAATTTGGGGAAATATTCCACTTTTAAAAACAAGTCAAGTGTCAAACTTTTCATGCTTTTCATGAGCATGATGAGCGAGCAGACAGCATGAAAAACAACGAACAAGTAAACCTCTCACCGACTCCACCTCAGCCGGGCGAACCATCTATTGTCTTCGGCGCCCCAACACCAACGAATAAAAGGGCAATCAAACCCAGGGATCTCTCATCCAAGAGATCATCTCCTGAAGGACCTAAGGATGTCATGGAATAAGATTATAAAACTTTGTAATTTCCTGCATACAATGTAATTTCAACATGGTAAAATCATGCGTGATTCTCAGTAAACTTCACCATGGTGTGAAAGAACGTTTTACCATGGTGAAAGAACTTTTTACCATAGTAAAATAGTTTACCATAATAATCCAAATATCTCACCAAGGTAAAATTATTTCACCATGGTAAAATTATTTCACCATGGTTAAATTCTATTTTCACCATGGTATTTTATTTTCACCTTGGTGAAAAAAAGATTACCATGGTAAATATCAATTTTACCATGGTAAATAGCATTTCACCATGGTAAAACGCGATGCAATTTTCATAAGGGCCCCCTTCAAACCCTACAACTGGCTCAGATTCATAGATGATGTTTTCTCCGTGTGGACCCATGGACGTAAGAAACTGTGCCGCGGGCCGCGACGGCGTCACACCAAAGACGCGTCGCAAGCGAGCGTGCGTCATGTTTGGCCGCGCGACTTTGGTGTGACCCTTCTATTGAAAATCCATTAACTTATTTTCCCGGCGGTGAACGCGCGTCGTTTTTCGCCGTAGCGGCACGGTTTTTTGGTGTGAACATACCTTTAAGTGTGATGTAACTCAAGGCATAATCGGATTTCATGGATATCTTCCAACAGACATCTTTTGTCGAAATACCACTAAAGGCGGTGACAGACTGGCGCGTAAGCAACGCGTCGGAAAGCGTTCAACCAATCAGGGAGGAGGTAACATGGACCGAAACACCTACCGAACAATCTGATTGGCGGGACGCCTGCAGGACGCACCAGTCTCTCATCGGCTTTATTAATACAACTTGCAAGGGGTTGTCTCGCAATAGATGACAGAAATGCACATCTGGTGAAATCTCGGTCTGAGGCCATTCAACATGAAATAGAAACGGGTTTCTAAAGGTGAAAGACATCGCTTCCTATAGTCCGGCAGCCCAGCCTTCGCGCCACACAGTGAAATGCGGAAGTAGGCTTACCGCAAACCATAGGCTGACCACAACTCGTATTCAACACACGACTCTTGAATAAACTTGAATAGACTGTAATCACGGTAATAGTGCCCACTCATGTGGAGGCGATCGTCGTTGGTAACGTGGGGGTAGATGGCGTAATTAGGTAGCCGTAAGCTGTTGTCAGATTTCGTATTTCCGCATTCCATTGGGTCGCGCGAAGGCTGCGCCGGACTTTACCAGATTCAAACCCACGGACCCTCGCATTAGGCATCAATCGCCAGCACTAAAGGCGGTGACAGACTGGTCCGTTCCGTGTGCGATACGTATCCGTCCAGCACGTGTCCGACACAGCAAAAAACGGAGAGCCGTGACAGACTAGTGCGACAAGTCTACATCACATGGCCATTTTAGCATTGTCGCCTTTCAAGAAGGAAGCGATTCGTCCGCGACTCGGAACAAAAAGAGCTGTCGAATTCAAAGAATTTGATAGGGATAATGTCCATAAAAGGTCAGCGTTGCGTCTCCGCAGTCCGTAAAAATCGCCCACCCGAAATGGAAATGAGTAGAAAGTGATTCAAGCGGAGCAGCGGACCGGGTCGTATACGGATCGTATACGGACAGCGGGACCAGTCTGTCACCGCCTTAAAGCTGACGTGAACGAACAAAAAGCCCTCATGCGGTGAGCAAGAGAATTGCAAACGCCCTGCAAACACCTCAAACGAAGGCTAAGAACATGATAGACCCCACGACGCCACCTTATTTGCCTTCAGGCAACAGAACTGTCAACATCTCCGGGTACCTCTTACACTACTCAAAGAAAAAAAATTTTAGTCCTTTAGACGGGATTCGAACCGTCGACCGTCTGATTTGTAATCCACCGCTCTATCCACTCGGTCATCGAGCCAACTGACAGGGTCATGATTTATGTTTGTCATAGACGTAGGTCTTCGACTTACGTTATAATGCTACGAGTAAGAGAAAACATGTGAAGTCTTCCAACAAGTTCGGTGGCCGGATGCAGAAGACAGCGGGACAGGGATAACAAGGCGCGGGTTCGATTCCCAGCTGGGGTCAAACTTTTTTCTTTGAAGTGTTCAGCAGGAGCTCACCATCGGATGTTGACACCTCGAAAGCTCGATGACAAATAAGGTGGCGCCCTCCTGACCTCGTGGGGCCTATCATGTTCTGAGCGTTCGTTTGAGGTATTTGCAGGGCGTTTGCAATTCTCTTGCACGCCGCATGAGGGCTTTTTGTTCGTTCACGTCAGCTTTAAGGGGCAGCACGCCTTAACCACAACGCCAAATCACCATCTTCAAAAAAAGATGGTTCAGTGGCATATGACCTGAGGCAATTCAACGATATGGTTCACGAAAGTGACTCGCCGGCTGCGCAGTTTTATCGCCTAGCGGCGAGCCCATGAACCACTGCGTCAAGCGACTGATAATTCAACAGGATGAATTTTCGGTCGATTGGCGCATCTACGTTTTCAAGTAGTCGGGCGACGAAGAAACAGATTTTTGTCCGCAAACGAGCCCGAGTCCCAAGAGACGGGACCTTGAGCTCCTGGCGCCGATAAAAGACGACACGGTGCTCGTTTTCTTTTCCAGACGATCACCAACTACACCAGATTCAAGAATAATCAGAACATAAAGCAGTGTCTTCTGGATATAAAGAGAAATTGTAATTGAAAAAATGATACAAATCTAAAATGTGTCCCGGTAACAAAAGGACTCAAAGAACAAAGTTAGTGCATGCGTATACAACGGTGTGAGGCGTGCATAGTTTGGCAATGAAAAAGGACCTTAAGCCGATGGGAAACGGCACCAAAATCTAGCCGTGTTCATGATTTAATCCAGCCTAATCATGGAGATAAAAACTATAAGGCACTTGATAGAAGTTAACACCTACCTTCAATCAGTGTAACCTTCAATCAGTGTAACATTCACCTGTTTATTTATTAACATAATGGGTGCCTGCGTGTCGTAGACACATTACGGCCACCTTACACAGATACAACTAGCCTACATGGCGGAAGGTGCGAGTTCATTTTGTTTCCACAAGCAAAAATTTGGTACAAGAACTCCATGGACATGATGGAGTAAGTTTGGTCACCCCTTATAGATTCCGTATATACTTTATCCTCGCCTCTAAGAGGTCAGTCATTAATGTCCAGAAAGAGACACCTTCTGGGCAAGTCTTGGCATTGCCAGGTCATTGGGTGATATGAATAAAAATCAGTATGTACTAGCTAGTAGTTACTAGAAGTAAAAGTAACTAGTGCCAAGTTTTTACTCCAAGTAGAAGTGAACACTTGAATTCATATGAATAAACAGTTGCATTTACTGCAAAGTAATCACTTCTGCCCAACTAGTTTTTACTCGTCTGATCCTGGGTTCACCGTACTGAAATTAATACTGCTGATTATTCATATCCTCGGCAGTATTTACTGTTTTTGGAGTAACTACTGCACTAGTATCAAGTAATACTTATTAGTAGTAGCTACAAGTAATTACTAACAGTAGTTACTCCTGTTTTATTCATATAGTCACCAGTAAATATTTCAAAAACGGGAGTAAAAGTTATTACTTATTTTTATTCATATCACCCATTGTGAGTCTAATATTCAAACAAACTTCCTCGTTCTGATTGGTTGAACCAAGAACGAAGCACCGGCGCCAATTATGGAATGGAACAAAGGCCAAGTCATGAGTACTCTGGACTGACCTCTTAGAGGCGAGGACTATTATATGAAAAGTGTGGATGGACATTAGTAAGATCAATGCTGAGTAAGTACTTGAAAGCCGTTGGAATTTTTTATGTAGTTCTTAGCAGCCAAGAAGAGTCTGCAGTTAGAACACACGAAATGAGATTGAAACCCATAGCAACTGCTTCAATATAATATCAGGAGGGAAGGAAAGTATGTCAAGGCCACACTCCTCAAATATACGGGCAATCTCATCAAAGAGTAAATCACGCGAGCATCAGTATATTTAGTTCAATATAAGAAATAATGGGTGATATGAATAAAAATCAGTGTCTACTACCTTGTAGTTACTAGAAGTAAAAGTAATTAGTTTCAAGTTTTTACTTCAAGTAGAAGTAACACTCGAATTCATATGAATAAACAGTTGCTTTTACTGCAAAGTAATCACTTCTGCCCAACTAGTTTTTACTCGTCTGATCCTGGGTTCACCGAACACTGCTGATTATTCATATCCTCGGCAGTATTTACTGTTTTTGGAGTAACTACTGCAAGAGTATTAACTAATACTTATTAGCAGTAGCTATAAGTAATTACGTTCAGTAATTACTCCTGTTTTATTCATATAGTCACCAGTAAATACTTCAAAAACTGGAGTAAGCGTTATTACTTATTTTCATTCATATTACCCAATAATGGTTGTATGATTCAACATCCTGCATGCAGGAACATAACGACTACTCACACAAAGATCAAGCAAAAAATCACCCCTTAGGAAAGTGAAACCTATTCTAAAGCGTGCATACAGGATGTTGAGATACCTTGACCCAACCTCAGCTCCTTTAAGCGGTTTACTAAAGAAATGTTTCTCATACCTATACCGTATTTAAACGAAGATCCAAAGAGAAGAAAAGCACAAAAATTGACACACAATGGTCCATATGCATAAAGAAAAGCAAATGCTTTTTACTTGAAAATTGAAGCAATTACTTCCATCGGTATGCATAAAACCCAAAGTAAATGCTTTTGCTAAAAAAGCAGTTGCTAATAGAAAAAGCTGTTACTATTTACTTGTTCCTTTCTAGCAAATGCTAGAATTCATATGCATAATACTGAGCAATTCTCCAACTGTAGAACCTTTGGTAAACAAGCAAATGCTTGTCAAGTATAAGCATTTGCTTTGAAGTGGCAGTAAAAGATTATGCATATGAAACCAAGTAATTGCTTTTACTTTTACTTTTGGCTTCAAGCAACTGCTTTTACTTTTTGCTTTTGCTAGAAGTAAATGCTTCATTTTTATGCATATGGCCCAATGGGTGATATGAATAAAAATCAGTATCTACTAGCTAGTAGTTACTAGAAGTAAAAGTAACTAGTTCCAAGTTTTTACTCCAAGTAGAAGTGAACACTTGAATTCATATGAATAAACAGTTCCTTTTACTACAAAGTAATCACTTCTGCCCAACTAGTTTTTACTCGTCTGATCCTGGGTCCACCGTACTGAAATTAATGCTGCTGATTATTCATATCCTCGGCAGTATTGACTGTTTTTGGAGTAACTACTGCACCTAGTATTAAGTAATACTTATTAGTAGTAGCTACAAGTAATTACTTGCAGTAATTACTCCTGTTTTATTCATATAGTCACCAGTAAATACTTCAAAAACTGGAGTAAAAGTTATTACTTATTTTTATTCATATCGCCCAATATATGATAAATAAAAAGGCAATTTCCAGAGTGTTTGCGAATTTTCGACCCCAACCGGGGTCTTCTTCAGGCTGGAACTTTACAATCCGAAACTCTAGAACAGACTGAGCTGAAACCCAAATGTAGACAACAGTTTGTAGGTGCTGTTTTGTAGGTGCTGTTCACCTATACTGTTGCCCCTTCATTTCTTATTATCTTGCTCTTCATTTATTTTCTAGGCCTAATTTGTTATCACTTCCTCATACATTTGTTTAATATAAATTACTCTTACTATGGTCTTGGGGGTATGTGCTGTTAGTATAATTATAATGTTAGTTTAATTCCTCCAAGCTATATTTTCCCTTCAGCCTAGTCAAGCCTTACATTCACTAATTACATTTCTGTTAGGTGTAGCAACCACCTTTCGGGGCTTGTACTCTTTTCTTTCCTTAATTGCTGTCACGTCCTGTTTGGATGGGATACTTCATATCTACATTTGGGTTTCAGCTCAGTCTGTTCTAGAGTTTCGGATTGTAAAGTTCCAGCCTGAAGAAGACCCCGGTTGGGGTCGAAAATTCGCAAACACTCTGGTATTTAAACGAAGAGAGTGATATAGTATTTACAATATCGTCTGGGATAGAATTCCAATGTTTAAAAGTGTTCGGGAGGAAAGGATTCAAATAGCGAGCAGTACGTCCAAATAGGTAGGAATTGACGAGGTACACGCAAGTTAGCAGCATTACCGATTCTTCGACATCTGTCAGTGACACATTCAGAAAAAAGCGACGCAGTTAAACCATTACATAAATGGCCTTATAAAACAAGGTAGATCTGAAGTAAAATGCTCTTTCAGAAATTCTAGGCCACCCCAAATCTTTGGGAATTCTATCGTAACTCGAATAATTCAAAGCCCCATTCACAAGGCCGGCCTCGTATTGAATGGTCTCCAGTTTCTTGGTACTAACGCCGAATGGGTCAATGTCGTCCTGGGTATACCTTATGTTTACCCAGGATCATCCTGGGTAATCCTTTTCTTTACCCAGGACGGCCCTGGGTAAACATAAGGATCCTTAACTTTACCCAGATTGGAGTTCGCGAGTGGTGTAGTGAGGTTGATATTCAGCGTAAATCATGAAATGAAGGATGGCCTCGAACTAGGACTATAGCTCCTAAGTCCTTGAGAATTTACTATCGGTCCCTTTTGAAAAGTTGTAGGGATTGGTCTTTTCTCCCTATTCCACACCCCCGAGCAGGTATAGCGGTAATTTTCAGCCCTTTCGAGTTATGATCATACTGCATGTTCTGCAAAACGTAAATTCATGAAAATGACGAAATGCACACGGATCATACATGTTCTACCTAGGCCTATCGCTCCTAAGTCCTTGAAAAATTACTATCGGTCCCTTTTGAAGAGTTGTAGTGATTGGTCTTGTTCCTATTGCAAACCCCGGAGGAAGTATAGCGGTAATTTTCGGCCCTTTTTAACAATGATCCTACTGCATGTTCTCTGCCGAAAGAGACGCACGTACAGCATGATTCGGCGGGAACTCCCAAGCTGGTTAAAGTTAAGGATCCTTATGTTTACCCAGGGCCGTCCTGGGTAAAGAAAAGGATTACCCAGGATGATCCTGGGTAAACATAAGGTATACCCAGGACGACATTGACCCATTCGGCGGTACTAACAGTTCCTTTCCCATAAACCAACATGCCTCCATATTCCATTAATTATCTAATCATAGTCATGTGCTCACTTTTCTCCTTTTTCTGGTCACTCCAGGCAAAATCAAAGCTCCTCCCAGACATGAATATTTAGGATAGTCCATAACAACGTGTGGTGTACACTCATTCATTCAGTCCGTTTCTGAACACTAGATGTCACTACCAATTGTTGAGGAACGCGCTCGAGAAAATGTTTCATGTTTTCCCATAGTTGCGTGCAATACTGGTCGCTGATTGGTTGATGACAGTTTGCGCCATCTAGCGTTCAGAAACATGATCAGGCCCCAGCTGTACCAGTGGTTGAGAGCGTATACCATTATTAAGCTCGAGGCCACTGGGGACGAGTGTAGTGTGGTGTGATTGGATTGAAGTTTAATCACATTTCCAATGACGAGGTGCCAGTCCTACCTACTTTCCCAGATGTGCACGCAGGCCCTATCCCATTGGATTCCAAGATACCATAGGTAACACTATAATTCAGGTCACCTGGTCAGTAGTAGGAGGTGCTATGATTTTGCCTGGAGTGACCAGAAAAAGGAGAAAAGAGAGTATATAGTGTTCAGTGTGGCTCTTTGAAGCCACTTGAATGTCCGAATAATACACAAACGTTTCATACAGTAAGAAATAATACATGTACTATCGATACAATCGTTCCAATTGAACTTAGAATTTCGATGAATGCCAAGATGTTTATGCACAGACACTGGTTTAACGGTTTTCCCACGAAAGATTAGTAAATTTTCTGCTGATAACAGTACCCTTTTTGATGAAAAGGCCATAGCTTCAGTTTTGGTTGGGTTAAAGATAACCAACCAAACTGTGGCTCAATTTTCGATTTCAGTTAGATCACGATTTAATTTTTGGATTGACAAGATTAGATCGTCAAATTCATCAAGAAAGGTGCAATCATCAGCAAATAAGAACATACATATATTTGATTCAACAACATCTACAAGGTCATTGATATAAATTTCAAACAATATGGGACCCAAGACAGATCCTTGGGGTACCGGGGTACTCCTGCTTTGATATCGAGATATGAGGGAGAAGTGCCATTTATAACAACACACTGCTTACAGCCACTTAAAGATTCGAAGCATGCAAGACAGTTATTAGAGAGGTTGCGCAGCTTTCCGACTCCGACTTCAACTACGAGAATGAAAGGTAGTCCACTATGGACATCCTTGATAAAAACGATCTGATAGAAGTTTTCAATTCGTCGAACACCACAAACTGAAGGCTGAAAAATTTGGCCTTATGAATAGGAAGTGCGCATAAATAATGAATATTCAAGTCGTAATCCGAGTCGTTACGACTTGAAACACGACTCTATGGCAGAATAATTTTGACTCGTAATCGGAAGTGCACCTAAATCGCAAATATTAAAGTTATGGCATTTTCCGATTTGCAAATGTCTATCAAATCGTTTTTATCAAGGATGTCTACAGCGGACTGCAATTCACTCTGGTAGTTGAAGCCGGAGTCGGAGTCGGAAAGCTGCGCAACCTCCTTATTATCAACACCAAACGAGTGCATTAGATCTATATGCAATAGACCCCGGTGCCATACACGGTCGAAAGCTCGGCTAATATCAAGGAAGATAAAGGGCCGTATTCTGGAAGCTTCATTAACTCTAAGGTTTACCTTTAGCTATTGTTTGCAGGGCAAAATACAAAAGGTTAAAGTGGACCTTAGACTTAAGGAGGCTTCTAGAATACGGGCCAAAGTCCTTTCCAGATACCTAAGGCAAATCGCACTTGGCTAACCTTGTCAGTTTTGGTTACCGATAGTCTATTACTAACAGCTTGACCACAAACACAGCCAACAGGCAACGTAACATGCATTATTCTCTATACCATTGGACTCGCCCGTTAAAGTATTGTGCAATAGCTCGTCAAAATAGTGAATAGGGTCGTGTAACTTTGCAGAGCAACCTAGGTGCATTTGCCTTAGGTATCTGGACGAATGGGGCGGGTGAGTGAAACGTACGGCGCGCAGCGCCCACGAAGATAAGTGTCGCCCCCAACGGTTGATATGGCATCCTAACACCATATACTATAGCGATCGGCAAGTCATGGAGCTACAGCCCAAACGGCGAATACCTGGTCGGGCCCGGTGTTGGTGATCGACAGTGTATGTGGTCATATGCCAAAAATAAATTTTTCAGCATCCCAGCTCCTCTGGTTAATTAACGGCGCTAATTAGCAACTTCGTTCAAAATCATTTCCCGCCAAACCTTACTTCCACCAGCTGCCGCCGGGGGCGTGTGCGCAGTGAGGAATCTCTCCCCTGTGCTAAAAATGACATGTGTACATGGAATGCTGCATGATCCGATTTTCGAGCTCTGTGAGGTCGTATAATTCATTAATACGGTAGGTGCAGTTGGAAGGGAGGACGGCAAAAGTTCAAGCATATAATCTAGCGCGTAATTCACGAATTTTATTGTCCCCATAGACTTTTTCATACGCCAAAAAACCTACGCGTACCGGTAGCACAGTTCACCGGTCATCAGTCATGCATGTATCATTGTATCCCTGTGCTAGTGTGCATGCAGATGACGTGTGTGCCGTGATCATACACTGTGTTGGCATGCATTAGGCCTACTGTACTGTAGTCCAGCCTGACATCTCAAAGTTAAAGCAGCCCACCTGTTATTCATAAATCAGTGGTAGGCCTAACAGGAAGGGTTCAGCACAGACGATGAATTGCTGCTAAAATAAAAGTGCATTCTGCAGATGGGCTGCTCACAGCCCATCTGCAGAATGCACGTCACAAACCTCAGGTACAACTATTGCAGTCTATCAATTCAGCTACTTGGCCTAGTATTCATGTTTCTCTTTTTCATCTATTTCAGAATTTGGCACTTGTTTTCTGTAGACGCGATTTGCTTCCTGCAACACATTATTTAGTGCAAACGAACTTTCGCAGCTTCAGCGCAACAACCTCTTCCGGTACCACCCACATCTACACACCGTATAGGCTTAAATCTATACCTAGCACCTCTCTTTCACTTCACTGGAAAGGACTATAGCATTAACTTCGTTACTTCTTTCAAATGCATTTATATCATCTCACTCATCATAGTTAATTGGTTTAGAATCTCCAGGCATAAAACCAGCCTGTTTGTTACGTAACAAGTATTCAAGAAGGTGGTCAGCAACACAACGTTCGAAAACCTTGGATATGCAGCACAAAAGTGAGACAGGCCGATAAGAAGAGGGAACAGACTTGTCCCCCTTCTTATACATGTTAAACAATGGTATTACGTTGGCAGATTTCCACTGGCGAGGAAAAACTCCAGAAGTGAGCGAGTAATTGAACAAAACAGACAGTGGCTGTGACAACTGTTCAAGGAGATAATTAGAAAAACCATCAGGCCCGGTTGCCTACAAAACAACCAGCGCTTCCAACTTCTTTTTTATCAGGTTTTGTGAAATATCCGGTACCTGATACTGAGGACCGCGTTGCCTTAATCGTAGAAGAACAACATTGCAGTTGGTTTCATTGGTTTCATCTAATTCACATTGAGTAACAAAATAATTATTAAATATATTACACTTGGCAACAAGTTCATCCACCAGCACACCAACAACTTCCAGATCAGGCATTCATGTAAAATAATTATTTCCATAAATAGATTTAACACGCTTCCACCATTTTTTGAACATACAGTTGACCTCAAATTTATTCATACCCCATGAAAAAGTATAGGGAAAATATTTGAAAAATACACATCAGCTGAACTGGCACGTCTTAGGCATCATTGAATGACGTTTAATCGGAATGTACCGAGATTTAAAAAAAATATGGCCAAAATATCACAGAGATATCCACACTTGACACTAGCGGCGAAATATCGTGCCTCATTTCACCACTAGTGTAGGTGGAAGGCCGCCATTTTGGATTTTGCCGGCACGCATGTAGAAATAGTTGGGTCGGTCTAATCACACAATTCTTTCTAATTAGTATTCAGTTCATTTCTAATACCACTTGTTATCAATACGAAGTCCTTTTAGTCTGAAAATATTCGCCTTGAACCCAACAGCACTACTTTTCAACATCATCTATCATCTAGCGTAGATGCCACTGGGTTGGTGGTGACACGGCTGGCCTGTTCACGATTGTTAAAAACCTTTACCAAAATATAGTAATCTGCACTACTTTCAAGATGGAAACCTAGCACCTGCGCTACTGGTGTTATTGAAGATAACGCCGTCTAGTGTCAAGTGTGAGAGATATCACGATTTCAAAATATCACTTTTTAAAATTTCAAACTTGATTCGAAATCGAAATCATATCATCCTATGACAAATTCTAAAAACTGCAGTAAAGAAAGTTTCCGAAAATCTCACTTCAATTTTGTGAAATTGCAAAATATCATTTGAATTTTCACATTTGATAATTTGATAGTTTCTAAAATTTTGAAAGCAATCGAATGCCATCAGGCCCACATAGTCAAATAAAAACGATTCCAACGTAAGATTCCAAGTTTCCGACTTGTTCAATCGTATGAGATAGTAATTTCAATAAATGGCAAAAAATGAAGAAAAGGCATCGAAATCACCAGTTTTTCACAATTATGCCGCAAAAACGAAGAGGTATATTCATGCCAATATTTCTTCAAAAAGTTTCCATGACAAGGTAGTACATTGTATGATATGAAATCAATTTCGAATCAAATATCTGAAATTTTCGAAGGTTAGGTTTTTCATGATATTTTGAGATTGTGATACACAGTTAAACCTGTAGTGTATACAAAACCGGTCATGGGCGCAGCCATCTTTGACGCAATGCATTATGTCCATAAATTAGCCAGGACTCTGTATAACAATGCGAAAAAATTGTCAAATATTTCCTAAAATCTCTCGTAGTGCTGGTGGTACTGTTACGGACATCCAGGCGTGCCACAAATGGCGTTGTCTTCGAAGGGATAAAACAAGCATTTTTCTATCAGGCCCACAAACGTTTCTCGATAAAGAAGCTTTTAAACCAGCCGACATTATACATTCTTAGTGGATTGGTCCTAATAAGGAGGTTTTTATTTAAATCAGGGATTACTTCTAGTATGCGCGCGTCAGCAACTTCAACTTTGTTATGAGCATTGCTATACTTAGTAACTATGCAATGATGCCATTGCCAAATGTGTTCATTGCCTATCAAAAAAGCTTAACATGAAAAACTGTTTTCATGTGAACGCGGCGATGACAAAATTACGCTGGCCTAGCTCACACCAATCATTATTCATAGGCGTATTGTGTACGAGTGACACAAGGCCTTTGCGCCTTTTTAGTCATCCAACTTTCGTCCACTGAGTGACAACGCCTTACCTCACTGCTAATAATCGTGTGAGCCAACCAGCGGATTGCGGTTGATCCTAATCAACCGTCATAAGCAACACAATGCAGGAGGTGGGTTTGAACATGAGAAATTGATTCTACCGACCAACTAGTGGGCATGCGCAAGATCTACTAGGCATGCGCAAGATCTACTGGGCATGCGCAGCTTATTCTATTGGCCTATAATGCTTAAGGTTTCGCTGTGTGATATCTATGCGATATTTTGCCAATAATTTTCAATCTCTGTGTACTAAGACGTGCAAGTGCAACTGATAGGTATTTTCTAACTATTTTTCCTATAATTTTTCATAGGGTATGAATAAATTCGAGGTTAACTGTATATTAGGGTCATTTAAAGGGTTATATTATTAAATTTGTATAGTAATCACTTTTGACATCCTGTATTGCGGTTGAATGTTCAGTATCCGTAGCATAGTACCGTTCCCAGTACGCCTAATCAGGTGTGTTATAAAACTTAGCTTTCTTAAATAATCTATGGCGAACATTTATGCGGTGCCTCCTGATATAAAATTGTAGATCTTTTGGGCGATAATAAGTTTTTTTGGTGAAATGAACGGTTTTCAAATGAAAAGCAAAAGCAAGGAAGAACATGTATTTAGCAATTAATGGAAAGAATCTTAGAATACAATGTACCTCAACCCAAATTTACCTAAACCACGCCGGTCTTAACACCTTTTAAAAATATTCGATTAATTTTTCTGCGTCATTTTGAAATAACGAGGTCTTGCAAGCTTGCCTTTTTGCCTCACGTTTTACATTTTAAGTTTTCTAATGGTGCTTACATTTGACTGCCGTTGAATTGTTTTTTGACAACAGTTATGCTTCGCTTACTGTAGCAATGTGCTGGAATCAGTGGTTTCAATCAAAACCTAGAATCATTCAGAATCACTATTATTAGTCTTAAATGTACATGTAATCGTAAAATACAGGCTTGCCCAAACTAGGGAGGTAACGAAATCAAGCGATAAACGTTAACTTTATAACATTATTTTTTGTAGCGAAAATGTAATCTACAGTCCGGTGGATTTGCAGTAAAAACATTTTTGACGTTAACGTTTATCATTTGATTTCTCTGTCTCCCTATTATATGGACAGCCAGTAGTACACATTTTAAATCTCGATCCAAGACCCCAGCTACATACTTTTATATGCCCCGATTCAACAGCAAGTTTAACCTTTCAAGCACTGACCCCCCCCCCCCCCCCCCCNCACCCTTTTCCTTCCTGTTTCATGCCTCCATCTTAGCCCATTTCTCCACAAATAGCAACCACTGTACCCCCTGTCTCAATACCAAGATTACCATCCAGGTGATAATGTTTGCTCATTTTGCAACCTACAGCAATCCTAATGTCTGGTGTTCCAACAGCAATATTGCCTTTAAGGTCGCCATCTTTGCCAATTTTGTCACCAAATGCAACAATTGTGCCTCCTATCTCAACAGCAAAATTGCTTTCGGGATGTCTATTTTTGCTCATTTCGCCACATACAGCACCCCTTGCGTGTCCTCCCCCAACAGCAAGATTGCCTTTGAGATCTCCATTTTGCCCATTTCAACACCCACAACAACGCTTGTGTCTCCTGTCTCAACTGCAAGGTTGCTTTGGAGGTGGCCTTCTTTGCCCATTTCAACACCTACAACAACCCTGGCATCGCCTGTCTCAACAGCAAGATTGCTAGTTTGAGGTCTCCATCTTTGCAAATTCTGGCATCTACAGCAACCATTGTGTCGTCATTCTCAACAGCAAGATTGCATTTAAGGTCTCCATTTATGCCCATTTTGCCACCTACAGCGCTCACTCTGTCCAATAGCAAGATTGGCTTTGAGGTCGCCATTTTTGCCTATTTCGCCAGCTGCAGCAGCCATTGTGTCTCTCGTCTCAACAGTAAGATAGCCTTTGAGATCTCCAGTTTTGCCAATTTCGCCATCTACAGCTACCCTTGTTTCGCCTGTCTCAATAGCAAGATTGCCCTTAAAGTCTCTATCTTTTCGGATTTCGCCACCAGCAGCAACTATTGCATCTACTGTTTCAACACAAAGTTTAACTTCGTGGCCTTCGTGTCCACCAACCTTGGTATTAACACCTTCCAATTCCAACGTAATGTCTCCTAATTTGAAATTGAAACCGCCGTGCGCTCCTTCATGTCCCTTTCCACATTCCAATCCAAGTTCAGTGTCTCCTGATGTGAAATTACAACATACGTCTCCCCCTTCCTTGCTTCTACTTGCTTCTAATCCAAGTTCAGTGTCGCCTGATTTCAAATTGAAGCCTCCATGTCCCCCTTCCTTGCTTTGACATCCTTCTAATCCCAGCTCAGTGCCTCCTGATTTGAAATTGAAACCGCCGCATCCTCCTTCATTGCCTTTTGCACCTTTCACTTCAAGTTCAGCATCTCCTGATTTGAAATTGAAATTTCCGCATCCACCTTCCCTGCTCATACCACCATCCAGTCCCACTTCAGTATCTCCTGACTTAAAATCAAAACTGCCGTGCCCTCCTTCCTCGCTCTTCCCACATTCCGCAACAAGCTCTGTGTCTCCTGATTTGAAATTACAAAATACGTGTCCCTCCTCCTTGGTGCTACTTGCTCCTAAACCAAGTTCAGTGTCGCCTGATTTCAAATTGAAGCCTCCATGTCCCCCTTCCTTGCTCTCAGCACCTTCCAATCCCAGCTCAGTGTCTCCTGACTTGAAATTGAAACTTCCATGTCCCCCTTCTTTGCTCTTACTACCTTCTAATCCCAGCTCAGTCTCTCCCGACTTGAAGTTGAAACTTCCATGGCCCCCTTCCTTGCTTTGACATCCTTCTAATCCCAGCTCAGTGCCTCCTGATTTGAAATTGAAACCGCCGCATCCTCCTTCATTGCCTTTTGCACCTTTCAATGCAAGTTCAGCATCCCCTGATTTGAAATTGAAATTTCCGCATCCACCTTCCTTGCTCATACCACCATCCAGTCCCACTACAGTATCTCTTGACTTAAAATCAAAACTGCCGTGCCCTCCTTCCTCGCTCTTCCCACCTTCCAAAACAAGCTCTGTGTCTCCTGATTTGAAATTTAAAAAAAAGTGTCCCTCCTCCTTGGTGCTACTTGCTTTTAATCCAAGTTCAGTGTCGCCTGATTTCAAATTGAAGCCTCCATGTCCCCCTTCCTTGCTTTGACATCCTTCTAATCCCAGCTCAGTGCCTCCTGATTTGAAATTGAAACCACCGCATCCTCCTTCATTGCCTTTTGCACCTTTCAATGCAAGTTCAGCATCTCCTGATTTGAAATTGAAACTTCCGTGTCCCCCATCCTTGCTCAAGGCACCATCCAGTCCCACCTCAGTGTCTCCTGATTTGAAATTGAAACAACTGTGCCCTCCTTCCTTGTTCTTTCCACCTTCCAACCCAAGCTCGGTGTCTCCTGATTTGAAATTAAAACTTGCATGTCCCCCTTTCTTTCCTTTAGCACCTTCAAGTCCAAGCTCCGTGTCTCCTGACTTGAAACTGAAACCAGCATGTTCCCCTTTCTTTCCTTTACCGCCTTCTAATCCAAGCTTGGTGTCTCCTGATTTGACACTGAAACCGCCATGGCCTCCTTTCTTTCCTTTACAACCTTCCAGTTCAACCTCAGTGTCTCCTGATTTGAAATTGAAACTTCCATGGCCTCCTTTCTTTCCTCTACTAGCTTTCAATCCAAGTTCAGTGTCTCCTGATTTGAAATTGAAACCTCCATGGCCCCCTTTCTTTCCTTTACCACCCTTGAATCCAAGCTCTGTGTCTCCTGATTTGAAATTGAAACCTGTATGTGCCCCTCTCTTTCCTTTACCACCTTGCAATCCAAGCTCAGTGTCTCCTGACTTGAAATTGAAACCTCCATGGCCCCCTTTCTTTCCTTTACCACCCTCCAATCCAAGCTCAGTGTCTCCTGACCTGAAATTGAAACTTCCAAGGCCTCCTTTCCTGTTCTTTCCGCCTGTGGTGCCACTCAAATTCAGCTCATTCTCTCCATACTTAAATCCTATTCCTCCGCACAACTTCCCTTTTTTCCCGGCCATTTTTGAGAAATCTACATCACATGAGAAGCCAATATTAACTTTAGTTTCCCTGGCTTTGCTGGCATCTGTGTTCACGCGTCTTTTAATGCTGTCATCAACTGTTCCTCCAGATGAAGATATAGTGGCTCTATTTGTAACCTCCTTATGACCGAGGCCAGTTCCAAAACTTCCTTTTATTTTATTTGGCTTTGGTTTTCCCACCTTGACTGACAGGTTTAGAGAGTCTGAGATATCATGAAGGTCCGAGGAGACAATACTCTCAGAAAAGGTGTGCACATTGCCTGCAAATTTTACACCGGCCCCAGTTATTTTCATATTCCCAACACTGAAATTCTCACTACCCCCTGATCTGACATTGAGGGAGGCAGCCTTATTGACAGCCCGTGACTTTTCAAAACTGTTGCTGGTCCCAACTGTTGGGGTCATTGTTGCAAAGTCGAAACCTACAGAAAATCCAAAGCCGACAGTCTCATGGTAATCTTGCCTAGACTGGACAGTGAAGTTCTCAATTCTTCCTTCGATCTCATTGCAATCCAGATTTGCTCCATCTATTAGTCCTTCTTTTACATTGTGCGCTATAATTTTACCACCAACCTTTGTGTTTTGGTTTCTGTTGACCACACTTTCAGACAATTCTCTATCGTAGCCAATTTCTGCTTCGGTGCCCTCAACTGCAATGTATGCGTGGTGAGAGGCAGATGCGTGCCGTTCCTGCGCTCCTGTGAAAGTAAATGTGTTCACATCCAAGACAAGGTTTTCACCAACATCCGCGTTATAACCTTCTTCTGCCCGAAAACTGTCCCCCTTTACATGGAGTGTGCCACCAACGTTTAGCCCTGCCTCTGCCCGCGTCCACGTAGCTTCATCCTCATGATCATAATTTAGACTTGCCTTATAGACAGACGGTCCAGTTTCCACTTGAAGATAGACAGAGTCCACAGTCCTCTTACTTTTCAACTCTGGAGTAGTGAATAGGGTTTTTTCCACATTTAGAATCAAATCACTACCTACGTTATAGGATACGTCAGAAATCAGCTCCTTAGCCTTAATCAGGACAGAACCTTTTGCCTTGATTCCTCTGCCAGCAATGTCTTGATAATCCGTTTCAGTCCTAGTGTAGTGGTACCCGATTCCAAAGCCTGATTTCTCGTCAGGAGCCTTGACATAGATCCCAGAGGTGTGATCTTCAATATGGTGGTCGAGGATCCTCTCCTTTATGTTCACTTTTCGCTGCTCAGCAATTAATGCAACGTTGCCTTCACTGTCGATCTCTGATCCTGTGACGTTAATGTCACTGGTCTTTGACATGATGACAGTATTTGCATACGCACTCTCATCTCTCACATCGGTTCCGTGGCTCACATCGTGAGTCTCGTGTGTCTGCTTTCTGTAAAATGCTCCACCAAAACAATCGGATGTGTTACTAAATCTCTCCGTCTTCGTCACGAGATCCTGTAGGGTGACAGGGCCTTTAGCAATAATACGGTTTTCCTGAGCACGGATGTCAGTTGCTGTGCTTGTTACACTGCCCTCCTCTGCCACAATAACATTGCGACCACCAGAAGAGGAAATCTCTGCCCGATCGACATGTGTTGACCATTCTTCAGTTGTAGTTGACCAGAGTCCAAGGAACCCATACTTCTTCTCACGTTTTGAGCAATACTTCTGAGTTCGAGGTTTGAAAACAATGTCTTTTTTAGCTGTAATCATATTATCACCTTGTGAAGAGACCTTAGAGGCATCCACGGTGATATTCCTGCCAGCCTTCATTTTCAAGGCTAAGTCGCTCTTTTCCCGATTGTCGTCATATTCCAAACCTGTCCCACCCTGGATATAGCTCTTCTTGGCTGCACTATCATGTCCTCCCTCTGCCAAAATGTTTATATCCTTGGCTGCATCAAACTCCAGATAACCACCAGCTGATACGGTAGCAGCATGTGTCGTTATAGAACCATCTGTTGACTTTTCAATCACGTCCTTAGTCGCCTTGACGTTAGATCCACTGTCATGTACGATGTCCTTTTTTGCCGTCATGTGGACAGAATCTCCAGTTACAACTTTTCCCGAGCCAACATTTATGCCTTCCTCCTTGGCAGTGAATTCCAAGTTTTTGTTTGAAAGAATGTGGCTGATTATGTCCACGCTCTTGGCCTCAAGGGAAAAGCCGTGGTCAACATTGAATCCTTGGTCATACGAAAAGAACCCAAAGAATGACTTTATAGAGGCATCCAATGTGACATGGTCATCCACAGCCAAATCAAGTTGATCTGACACCTTTAAATTGCTGTAAGCTCCTGATTTATCAAGAAGATTTCGTAGATCCTTCGAGGCAATGGTTTTCTGTTTCAGTGAAAGTGTCTCAAATTCATACCCTTTGGCCTTGTCGAAGTAAACAATCCCTTCATCGGCCTTCAACACAGCGGTTTGGGCCTCAATGCCTCCGGTTGTTCTGACATCTTTCTCTTTGCTGGTGGCCTTGAGGACTTCTTTCACTTTCACATCTCCTATATCAACGTCGTTTTCAGCCGTGACATCCAGATTCTTAGCTTCCACATTAGAAATATTTGCTTTGTCGGAGGCCTCTACTTTTGCGGTATCATGCACCTTAGTAGATTCCAGGCTTACATTTGTACCTTTGGCGGACATGGCATCGATATCACTCCCTTCTACACATGCAGAGATCGTTGCATCAATGTCTGCATAGTCTTGAACTCTTGTTGAACGAACATTAACCGAATCCCCACTAGCCTGCAGGTATTTGATGTCACTACCTTCTATCTGTGCGTGGTCTGAAGCCTCGACTTCTGCATACTCTCTAGCTGTTGTTGATGACATCTTCACATCCTTACCCTTTGCCATTAGGACATTGATGTCACTGCCTTCTATATTTGCTTGGTCTGAAGCTTTCACCTCTGCCATCTCTTCGACAGTACTCGTATTCATATTCACATTTGTACCTTCGGCGTGTACATTTTTTATGTTGTTGTTGGCAATGTTTGCCTGGTTTGATGCTTTCACATCGGCAAAGTTGCGAACTGTTGTCGATGCAACATTCACGTCATTGGCATTTGCCTTGAGGACACTGATGTCACTGCTTGTTATGTTTGCCTGATCTGTAGCTTTAATGTTTGCCATTTCCTGCACATTTGTTGATTTCATGTGGACTTTTCTACCCTCAGCATCTAAACCTTCCAAGGAACTGTTTGCAATATTCACGTCGTTCGTGGCTTTCAAATCAGCAAAATCACGAACTGTAGTTGATGAAACGTTCAAATCATTGCCCTTCGCTTTGAGTAATTCAATTTCACTGGCCTTGTCGATGTTAACAGTCCCTTTATCGGCCTGCAACACAGCGGTTTGGGCCTCAATGCCTCCGGTTGTTCTGACATCTTTCTCTTTGCTGGCAGCCTTGAAGACTTCTTCCACTTTCACATCTCCTATGTCAACGTCGTTTTCAGCCGTGACATCCAGATTCTTAGCTTCCACATTAGAAATATTTGCTTTGTCGGAGGCCTCTACTTTTGCGGTATCATGCACCTTAGTAGATTCCAGGCTTACATTTGTACCTTTGGCGGACATGGCATTGACATCACTCCCTTCTACACATGCAGAGATCGTTGCATCAATGTCTGCATAGTCTTGAACTCTTGTTGAACGAACATTAACCGAATCCCCACTAGCCTCCAGGTATTTGATGTCACTACCTTCTATCTGTGCGTGGTCTGAAGCCTCGACTTCTGCATACTCTCTAGCTGTTGTTGATGACATCTTTGTAGTGTTCTGGTCGGACGATCAGCATCAAGAAAACGGAACTATAAATGGCGGGTTCACAACAACTTTATTGCACATGCGCAAAGCGCACTGGTATCACTGTACAGCCTGTCACAGTAAAACACCACACTCTCCCCTCCTAATTTGGAAGTCCTCTTAACAGTTTGAACTCTGAAACACTTGAATTGAACTACAAAAAAAAGAATTACCAAGTCAGAAAAATCTTCTGAATTAACACTCTATCCTTACTTCCACAAAAAAAACAATACCAGTCTTTTCGCAGATTTGTATAATCACAATTTAACCCTTAAATGTAGGTCGGCCACATAAACAACACAGTCCAACACAGAAACCTTACTCTCAGCTAGAAAATGATGTCTCCAGTTGAAGTTACATATCAAGTATCTTCTTAGCTTTACGATCTCTCAAAGGATAACGACGTACACTAGTTTCCACACTTGTCTGACCAGGTGTCGTAACAACAGAACTTGGCATCTCAACCACAGGATTTGGAGACTCTAAGACAGGACTAGGGTTNTCTACTCGAATATCCTGAATTCGTACGACGGCCTTGATACACCCGATTTACACCACTGGCACCCGAGTCACAGCTTTGAAACTGCTTAGCATCCCGTACAGCGCTCTCCGAAGCTAATGCCAAGTCACAGCAGTCCTTGAAGGACAGGTCCTTTTTCGTCAGAATATCCCTCTGGCACTCTTTATCACTCAGTCCACAGACTATGCGATCCCTCAGGGCATTATCGAGGAACGTTTTGAAATCGCACGTTCTAGCCAAGTCCTTTAAGGCCACAATGTAATCAGCTACTGTCTCACCTGACTTTTGGTCTCTTTTGTTGAACTTAAACCGTTCTGCAATCACCAACGGCTCCGGAACATAGTGACCTTTTAGAATTGTCTTTAACTCTTCGAATGTCTTGTCTGCCGGCTTTGCTGGGGCAACCAAATTACGAACGACACCATAACACTTGGCCCCGATGTTGGACAGCAACGCAGCTTTCTGTTTGCCGGCATCCGTGACGCCATTTGCAATGAAGAACTGTTCAAGTCGCTCGACATAACAGTCAAAATTTTCAACTTTCTCGTCAAATGCCCCAATCTTTGATAACGCCATTCTAGTCTTTGATTCTTCGCTTACCCTATGCTATTTTTGTTTTTGAAATTCTCGAATCCTCGTCGCCAGTTTGTAGTGTTCTGGTCGGACGATCAGCATCAAGAAAACGGAACTATAAATGGCGGGTTCACAACAACTTTATTGCACATGCGCAAAGCGCACTGGTATCACTGTACAGCCTGTCACAGTAAAACACCACAATCTTCACATCCTTACCCTTTGCCATTATGACCTTGATGTCACTGCCTTCTATATTTGCTTGGTCTGAAGCTTTCACCTCTGCCATCTCTTCGACGGTACTCGATTTCATATTCACATTTGTACCTTCGGCTTGCACATTTTTTATGTTGCTGTTGGCAATGTTTGCCTGGTTTGATGCTTTCACATCAGCAAAATTGCGAACTGTTGTCGATGCAACATTCACGTCATTGGCATTTGCCTTGAGGACACTGATGTCACTGTTTGTTATGTTTGCCTGATCTGTAGCTTTAATGTTTGCCATTTCCTGCACATTTGTCGATTTCATGTGGACCTTTCTACCCTCAGCATCTAAACCTTCCAAGGAACTGTTTGCAATATTCACGTCGTTCGTGGCTTTCAAATCAGCAAAATCACGAACTGTAGTTGATGAAACATTCACATCATTACCCTTCGCATTGAGGAATTCAATGTCACTTTCCTTAATATTTGCTTGGCCGTGGGCATCCACTTTTGCCATTCCGTCTACCTTCACCGATTCCAGTGTGACAGTTGTCCCCTCGGCGTGTAACTGGTTACTTACACTGTCAGCCACTTCGACAGAATGTGATCCCTTCACCCTGGTTTCTGTGGAGCGCATTCCACGAACGTTGATATCATCACCATGCAAGAGGGTCCTGCATGCTTTCATGCCCCTATTCTGATACCCGCAGTGTATGATCACTGATGAGGATATTATGATGTCACCACATGCTTCTAAACTTGATCGATTCTCCCACAACTGTGACTGGACCATGTAGAACCCATCCGTGTGGACACCACCATCCCCAGCCCTCTTGCTTATCCATGTCGTCTCCCGTATTGAACCCTGACCACTGGGGTCCACATCCTGAAACTTTAGCGTGTTGCTGAATGACTTCTTTTCGAATAGCTTACTAAGGTACCTCCTCACAGACTTTATGCCTTTTTTCAACTTCTTTAGCAGCGGGTCACTACTCAGGAGTGCTTTGAAAGAATTGATTTTGGTGTACTGCATATGGGCCTTTCCCATCACGTCCACCAAGTCTTTCATCTGGAACTGCTGGACACCATTTTCCTGGATATTCTTTGATATACCCATGACGCCTTGGCATAGATGACTAGCTGTGCTGAGTTGCAATGCTACCTTTTGTAGTTTCGATGCTTCATTAAGGAGGTTCTGCATATCAGCATCTGGAGTAGCAGCTGGTTGTAGAATATTCTCCATCCCTTTCTTCCAGTTATCCAAGTTCTCCGAGTTAGGCATAGTTGACGTTTCACTGGAAAACTCAAAGTGCAGCATTGACTTGAGATCAATGTTTCTGGCGTGTTTGATGCTTTTTGTCCAGAGGCTCAGCAGACCCTCAATCACCAGGAGCTCTGTCTTCTCATTTCCTATCTGAGGCACTGAAATACTCTTCGCATTATCAGACTCGCCGGGAATATTCAGAAGAACCGGTGCGATTACTCCAATTTTCTTCCCTTGAATGAAGCCATTGTTTACTAGCAGAAGCTCCGAGGTGATTTTGACCTCACCACAATCTTCCACAGAGCCTTTAACAGCAGAACTCCAAAGGTGGATGTCAAGGTTATCTACTTCAGAAATTTTGCCATCCAGTTGGAAAACCTTGGCTTCAATCACCACATTTTTACAGCCGAGGACGTGACCTCCCTTTGTTACTTCTAGAATGTTCTCTGCTGATAAGGACAGGTCGCTCATGTTGTCCATCGTTACATCCTGTAATTTTATGATAAAGCTTTCGATAATCAGGCGATCAGTGCTGTCACCGTCTTCTGTGTCAGAGCCCCCTTCCCAAGTTTTCTTCCCACTGACCTTACCATTTACTGTGATCGTACCCTCTTCCATTGTACTCTTCAGGACCATTACACCTTTAACAACTTTGATATCACAGCTATTTTCTAGAGTAATACATTTCATGGACTCAATGTGAGAGCTAGTATTTGCCTGTTCACACTTCAAGTTACCAAAGATTATGTCATCTTGCGAATGAAGGACCATTGTACCATTTCCTTGAGTAACCAAGCTGCCTTCTAAGTAAACCTTCTCATCTTTGACGTATATTCCACTTTCCTCTGTACCAGTGACTTTCAGACAACATGATTCCTCCATTTTAAAAGTACCAACCTCGGCCCCAATTCTTTCAACATCCACAACGCCTCCATCTTTTAGCAATAACTTGTTTTTTACCATCATTGCTAGGAAAGGAGTTTTCAGCAAACCATTTCTGATAGTCATATTGGTAGCCTCACACTTCACTGTGTACGTATTCTTCCTAGCGTCGTCGCTGCTTGAGCAACTAACCAATCCCATGAAGTTGATATCTTTCTCTGCTCTAAGACTGAATGTAGGTGGCTCAGAGTTGGCTTGATTTTGACCTGTGCCTCCTTTTTCCAGTTGGATGCCAGGCAGCGTGGTCACCGATGATGTAGTGAAGGCGATATTGTGCATCTGAACACCGTATGATCCTTTCAGCGTCAAACACGCATCGCTAATCAGGTCCACCTTGGAGGAAACGATTGCCCCACCGTTTTCCAGGCAAATGTTTCCTTTCAGGGCAAGTCTTGGATCGTTTTCGTTCGACACCACAACCACCTGATGTAGCTGAGGCATACCCTCGTCACCATCTCCACGTATGAAAATCTCATCTTCCCTTACCTTAGGGCCAAGTGCTAAAGACAAGTTAGGAATGTCTGATTTTGAGCGTAAGATGCAACCGTTTCCAGTCGCTAAGGTAACTATGCTCTCTTTGGAAGCATTGGAAATGAGAGAGTCAACAATAACACAGGCCAACGGAGAAGTGATTGCCATGCCCCCGAACGGAATTTGAAACTGACTGCCTCCAGACTCTGTATCAGTACACCCAATGGTAAGTGACGTTTCACTATGTGTAGTCAATTTAAACTCATTAGGTGCTAAAACCACTCCTTCTAGAATACCTTCTGCCTCTCTGGCCAGCCATGTTATTGAGATATCACCGCGTTTGCTGGATATCACCCCATTTTTGTTGTCTAGCGAGTCCACAACTAAATCAGTGTTCATTGTGGCCGCAAGTAATCCCTCGTTTAAGAGACATCCATTTACGTCCACAGATACATAACGACCGAAGGTACAGGACTGTGGTTTTAGGTGGACCTTCTTCAGTTCGCTAATGGTGAGACGCCCATTGTTGCAGTTCAAAATGCCTTCAATATTGTTGATGAATATGCCATCTCCTGACATCTGTATCCTCTTAGGGACGTTCAGCTCCACGTGATTCTCAAAGGTGTCTGCGACATCCATCTTAAGGGTATGAAAACCGTCTATCCTTCCTTGATTTCTCATGATTGAGAAGATGAACTCGCCATGGACGGCAAACCCCTGAGTGTTGCCTGCACGCATGAGTCCTTCATGCTTCCAAGAACCTTCGCAAAGCACAACAACGCTCTGATTCTCATTGTCATTTGTCATATCAATGACTGATTGTTTATGGGTTTCGATCTCCCCGGCGTGGAGAAGCACGCGTTTGTCAGAAATGGGTTTCAGATGCGTCACACTATTAGGAAGGAATCGGGTGTGCACATCACTCGCTTGCAGTGAATTTGACTGAAGTTTCCCACTCACAATTAATTGATTCCGCCTGCAGTTCTCCAGAGTGTGAGTCTGAACTATGACGGGTCCCGCGGCGACCTGAAAGCTACCAGCCACATCCAATGTAGTGGGATGATCTTGTTTGTCTCTCTCCAACACTATGTGAATGACTTTCTGTGAGGTTACCAGGGCATGACACTGCACATTGTGCTTTGAAGTGATTTTGAGACGTTGGGATGCCTCGACCTCACCAAACCACTGGTCAGCCGTCTTTCCATTGACAATAAGCTCAAGGTCCTGTTCTGAACGGACCGCCGCCCAAGCTTCCTGGCTCATCACGTCACATTCAATACAGAGGTACCCTGATCTGTTGTACCATGTCTCGCTATTGTGAAATGTCTGATGAGTAATCACGCGCCCACCATCTGCAACAATCACCCGTCCGGTTGGTGATGTCACAAGATCACTATGAATGGCTAAAGAGGCGAACTGTTTGAGTTTCCATGTGCCGTCTATTTGCATTTTCCCCTCAACAAACCCAGCAACAACCCCACATGACCAGAACGACCCTTCTTCAACACAAGCATCACCCTTTACTTTCAAAATCAACTGAGGAGCCTTCAGCTGGCTACAGTCCTCAAGATTCTCTTCACAGCATATCTCAATACCCTCCTGGGACACAATGTCCCCCCGCATGCTGTCCCAGCAATTCAACATATCTACAATCTCCCAGATAGTTTTCAGGTCATGGTCCTCAGACTCGTGTCCTGTATCCCTGGTTTTGATGTCGCTGTAGCCTTTTTGTACGGTTTCTTCCTTGTTTTCACGACAGGATTTGTAATTTTTGCATTTCACTTGAGTCCAGTGTGAGCTAACCATTCGTCCGTAATTCTGAACATCACCTGATACAGTAACACACAGCAAAACCACCTCTTCTAGAACACCTTCTGCCTCTCTGTCAAGATATGGTATTGAGATATCACCGTATTCACTGAGTATCACCCGATTTTTGTTGTCCATCGAGGCCACAGCTAAATCAGTGTTCATTGTGGCTGCAAGTAATCCCTCGTTTAAGAGACATCCATTCACATTCAAAGATACATAATTACCAACGGTACAGGACTGTGGTTTTAGGTGGACCTTCTTCATTTCGCTAATGGTAAGACGCCCATTGTTGCACTTCAAAATGCCTTTAGTGTCGTTGATGAAAACGCCATCTCCTGACATCTCTATCCTCTCAGGGACGTTCAGCTCCACGTGATTCTCAAAGGTATCTGCGACATCCATCTTAAGGGTATTAAAACCGTCTATCCTTCCTTGATTTCTCATGATTGAGAATATGAACTCACCATGGACGGCAAACCCGTGAGTGTTGCTTGCACGCATGAGTCCTTCATGTTTCCAAGAACCTTCGCAAAGCACAACGACACTCTGGTTCTCATTGTCATTTGCCGTATCAATGACTGATTGTTTATGGGTTTCGATCTCCCCGGCGTGGAGAAACACGCGTTTGTCAGAAATGGGTTTCAGATGCGTCACACTATTAGGAAGGAATCGGGTGTGCACATCACGCGCTTGCAGTGAATTTGACTGAAGTTTCCCACTCACAATTAATTGATTCCGACTGCAGTTCCCCGGAGTGTGAGTCTGAACTATGACGGGTCCCGCGGCGACCTGAAACTTACCAGCCACTTCCAATGTAGTGGGATGATCATGTTTGTCTCTCTCCAACACTATGTGAATGACTTTCTGTGAGGTTACCAGGGCATGACACTGCACATTGTGCTTTGAAGTAATTTTTAGACGTTGGGATGCCTCGACCTCACCAAACCACTGGTCAGCCGTCTTTCCATTGACAATAAGCTCAAGATCCTGTAGTGAACGGACCGCCGCCCAATCTTCCTGGCTCATCACGTCACATTCAATACAGAGGTACCCTGATCTGTTGTACCATATCTCGCTATTGTGAAATGTCTGACGAGTAATCACGCGCCCACCATCTGCAACAATCACCCGTCCGGTTAGTGATGTCACAAGATCACTATGAATGTCTAAAGAGGCGAACTGTTTGAGTTTCCATGTGCCGTCTATTTGCATTTTCCCCTCAACAAATCCAGCAACAATCCCACATGACCAGAACGACCCTTCTTCAACACAAGCATCACCCTTTACTTTCAAAATCAACTTAGGAGCCTTCAGCTGGCTACAGTCCTCAAGATTCTCTTCACAGCATATCTCAATACCCTCCTGGGACACAATGTCCCCCCGCATGCTGTCCCACCAATTCAACATATCTACAATCTCCCTGATAGTTTTAAGGTCACGGCCCTCAGGCTTGTGTCCTGTATGACAAGCCATTTGTGATTTTGCCAGTTGGGATTTAGCAACATCGATGGCACTTTTGGCAAACTTTTCTTTCTTGCCAAACAGTGCCCTCGGATCAGCACCATTTTCTAGAAGTTCTGAAACCTTTTGTTTATTCAAAGATCGCACTGCATTATGCAAATCGTTTATGGTTGCAACTTCGTCAATCCCTCTGAAGTCTGGGGCTGTTTTCTTATCCCTAGTTTTGATGGCGCTGTAGCCTTTTTGGACGGTTTCTTCCTTGCTTTCACGACAGGATTTGTAACTTTTGCATTTCACTTGAGTCCAGTGTGAGCTAACCATTCGTCCGTAATTCTGAACATCACCTGATACAGTAACATCAAGTATAGTCACGACCAAACGCCCACGAACACCTTTGCCATGACATCGACCTATGACACCATGTGTACTCAAATGCAAGTTCCCCAAAATCTCTAGTGTTAAAACGTTAACAAGACTTGAAACTAACCCATCAACATAGAGTTTCTTCGCGGTTACTTTCAATGCGTTGCATACTAAATTCCCTTCAGACATGAGAACAACATTGTCTTTTCCTTCACATGCACTCAGAGAAAGAACAGGGCATGTTACCTTTGAGTTTATACGTATCAGACCTCTAGACGTTTCAAATGCTGTGCAACTCTCAGAAGAAAAGTTGTGAATTACTCGGAGGTTGTCGCATCTTAGCACTAAAGAAGAACACGTTTGGAGTCTGCCACCAGTTGCCGTAACGTAACTGTCTCCCTCTATTGTTGACTGTATGTTGAACTGCAGGAATTCAGCAGTCCTCTTGCCCTGTAGAGAAATGGAAAGATTAGGGAAATGCTGTCCAATGTGTCCTTCCTTCATTTCCAACAGTGTAATACGACTAATTATGGTCAAAATTTCAAGGTCAAAACATTCTGGCTTGAGAATTTATGGCGTATGCCCCATTGCCAAAGTCAGTTTTCCAAGATGGCTGCCTGGTAACCATTATTTGCCTTCCAACTGGGAAAAAATTTGCTGTACACATACAGAATTCCCAGACAGATGATCACACTAAGCAAGAAGATATTAGGTCAAATACCCGCGAAAGGTGCCACCAAAATGGCAAAAATTTGAACTTGACCTCGGTGACCTTGAAGAGTAGTTCAAATCAAAAACCATTTACATATGTCATGTACCCTCATTTGATGCACCTATGATAAAAATTTGGAGACAATCCAGTTAACAGTTCAGGAGTTACTGGACCTTGAGCTTTGGTTTTGGCCAGCTGGTGGCCAAACCAAGAATCGAATCGGACCGAAACATGGTGTCATACATGTAGGTAATCTGACATAGGGGTATATATGTACTAAGGTTCAGGTCCCTAGCCCAAGCAGTTACGAAATGTGCCACCAATGACAAAATTTTGTACTTTGACCTCTGTGAGCTTGAAAAGTAGGTCAAATAAAAAACCCGTTACATATGTTATGTATCCTTATTAGATACAGGTACTGCTATTGTTACGGCAGTTTGTGATACATTAGACATCAGGATTAGGGTTGGGGCCAGGCCCAGAGTGGAAATACTGACTGCCGTACCCCTAAGAACAGCCGTAATTCTTGGCTATCCTCCTGTGCCTTAATTGAATGATTTATTACGCATTAGCAATTGCAACATCTCGAAAAATAACTTAATGAGGAGAAAAAAGAACACAAAAGATGATAAAAGAATAAGAAAAGACAAAAAAGAAAAAGCAGCGGACGGGATTCGAACCCTTGGCCCTGGTGGATTGCGAAGCAACGATCATTTCACCATGAACCAACCAGACGTGCAACGCCACCAAGACGTGCAACAGCAGTGACGTGCGCCACACTTCAACGGCAACGCGAGGGAGCGTTGCTATGATGCGACGCACACTGGCGTTGCTGTCATGTGGTTTGAGTTAATCTGTGACGTCATTGTGACGTCATCAAATCATAAATTTGAAATTAAATCTAAATTTACAAACAAACTGCTGAGCGAAGTGACCAATTGCGCCATCGATACATCATTTCCAGTCCTCCTTAACTTTCATGCGAAGTTTGAGCGCTTAACAATGCCGTATTGTGTGTTTTTGGCACGCTGTTTTCCAGAAGCTGAATTTCTTACATGAGGAGAAATTCAGAGTCGGACCGCCTGTGACGTCAGCAGCTTCGCTATCTGGCCACTGCGCGGCGTTCCGGGTCCTTTGCGTCCATTCATTAGATGAAGAGTTATTGCACCTTTTGTGTTTTTGGTATTAGCCACCTGGTGGTCAGGTCAAGAATCAAATCGGACCGAACTTGGTGTCATAGGTCATATGACCTAGGGGTATATATGTACCAAGTTTCAGATCAGTAGCGCTAGCGGTTACAAACATGCCCTGCTAACGGACGACGACGGCCGACCAATCGGAAATTCTGACCTTGTCCACTGGCCGACTCGTGAAGGGACCCTGTATATAATGCACACCACGAGAGCGCCGCTATGATACCAAAATGTATTTTGTTTCGCTGGTCCCATAAACGCTCACAGATTTTTCGTGCTAGTAGAGTTTCTTTTAAAGAGTTCCCCGTGTGCGAAATCATGCGGTCATTCTCAAAATATTGTTCCCCTCGTAGACACGACTGTGGATAATAAGGAGGTTAGGATGCGCCCCAACTTCGACAATGAGGTGATTCGTAAGTATTAGTTCATCAAAAACTGCTGGATTTCCCCGACTTAAGCCGTCAACTCGCTTGGGTCTTACTGCCTAGGGCGGCGGCCAGCTATCCGAGGACACTGCAAAAATGGGCCTGTCCAAGAGATACAGTTCACCTTCTGTACTCGAGCTCATGCGGTGCCATACTATTGCAATCAGTTGCCGCAACATAGCCTATATATTTTTAGAAACACAGAAGCTCAAGGAATAATTCTGAGGGTGTTTAAAACAATTTATTGTTAAAGGGACTAGGAAAATTTTTTCAAGCTTCGGTTATTACAAAATGCTAGTCTTTCATGATAAATTCCCACCGTCAGTTCACTTTTTCAATTAAGTGTCAGTCCATGGATAGACCATGCAAAATCTGCAAAAAGTGATAAGGTGGGGGGTCAGCGGATCTTGCTCAAATTTCTATGATATTAAGGCCTTGGGGCAGGCTGATGCCTGGTAAAAGCTTTTTGAGAATAATCACACTGTTAATGAACAGGAGGCGTTAACCCTTTCAATGCATTATCCCTTTACTGTTATGACAGTTATTCATGAAAAATGGGCCCGGTTTGCAGATTTTTTGCACCCACAGGACGAAATCGAACAGATATTGGTTACTGGATTATGAAAATAGAAGTCTTTGACTATTTTTTCAATGGTAAATGTTGGCCCTTAATGTTCCCGAAATAAGGGTTCAAAGCCGAGGAACATTGCTTACCCCTATTTTTTCGGAAAATGCCTCCCAGTTTCATGCTCATATCTCACCCTTTGCAGGGATTTGGGGGATGAAATTTAGTTTCTGAGGTTGAGGAAGGATGTCTCTTTCATTTAGAAAAATGAAATCTTTGTCAACTCATTCCGCATGCTCGCAGTCGAATTTTGAATTTGAACGTTTTTTTGCCCAAAATTGGCTGTAACATTGAGCCCCTCTTTATAAAAAGGTGACAAAATGGACTCTTACTCCACTATAAGGATGGCCCAAAATTATGAAGAGATTCATATGACTCTGTTCCCCAACCCCAATTCCTAAAATACGGCCGACTTAGCCTTTAAGTAAGTTGCTAGGGCTATGGTTACGATGTCTCGCACTATTGTGTTGCTGAGCTCCCAGTTACGGATCGTCGGGAATTCCTGGCTTTTCATCAGCCAATCGGAATGCAGGAATGTTGTCTGGATTAAAATAGCGTTCAGTTGTTGTGATCTCGGTTGCCGGGCGAACTCTGTATATAAGGGGGTAAATTTCTTGCTTTGGACAGAAGACCAAACTTGCTTGAGGGGTACGTTTGGTAACCAGACGAGGGCATTCAGCTCGTTACGATGTTATGCTGAGCCGAGTAGTGCTGCTGCAGGTTCGGTTAGTTCGCAGAGGTAGAGATAGGCTACGCACGGTGTTCACGCTGGCGGCCAAGGAGTTTGCCTATCACCAGAGTCCGAAAGTTCTGTCAAGAACATCAAGCTACCTGGCAGATCGTGAGAACGGCACCTTCAAGATCCCTCACATCCTCCTCCCCACCCCGATGCTCCCCGGCAGGCATGGAATCGCTGGTCCCGAAACCAGAGAAAAAAAAGATGGAGCAGTCACAGCATCGCACATGTCGCAATGGCCATGATGATGATGGCATGCACGGTCATGACGGTCAGGGCCAGCAGCAGCAGCAGGCCATGAAATGTGGTTTCTCACAGTTTTCTCCTCAATTTACTTGTGGTTTGATGCGGCAGTATCCAAAGGATGACAGAGTGGTCTTGTTGAAACAATGTACAAAGGACATTCAGCCACATCTGCAGCGTTTGAAGGTGCCTAAAAGTGACGTATTTGCTGAGTGGGAGCTGATAGCTCTCCGTGCAGGGCTGTTTGACAAAGAACATGAAAAAAGTGGAGATCTGAACACCACAACCATCTGCCCTGTCCACAGGTACAAGTTGGGCTTGTCCTGGCTTCCCTCCCGGAAATGTCAGCACCCTCTTCATGCACCTACGTCGAGAATGAAGCCGCGAAAGGATCGAGCAGTCAGAGCAACTGTGTCGAAGGAGACCTTCGTGATCTGGAAAGTTCTTTTGCCAGTAGGATCAGGTGAGTTCAACTTGTTCAAGCAAGGTCTAGGCCTATAAATGCTGCTCGAAGTCATGTCGTGACTGGAATGCAGATGCATATAGTAGTGGCCATTGCATCATGATCACTCAGGCTTGCGATCATTTTAGGCCTAGGCCTAGGCCTACCGGTATACTTTTTGCCTGTCAATGTACTTGGCCTCTCTAGGCCTAGCCCTTTTGCATTTTAGTGCTGTAGCTAGCAATAAACAATTGATGCACGAGGTCCCCTTGACCGAATGTTTACGCCTTTTCCTGACCTGTCATATGGCCAACTTTCGCAGGTTGTCTAGCCTGTTGTCTCACTCTGCTTTATACAAGACCCCTTATTTTCAGGCATATGTAGGCTCTGCGAGGAAACGCACAGGGAGGAAATTAAAAGAGAAACCCCCACATCCAGTGAAACAAGATCAGTTCCGACGGTGGAGCCTCAGGTAAGCACTGCATGATTCCATCTCCTACAACATGTATTGCATGAAGAGTCTAAGTGTGAGTGCAAGACTAAGTCTACATGTATTATTTCAGCCTGGTACATCTTCTATGATCCCAGAGTCCTGGGTACCGCTAGAGCCAACTGGAGATGCTTCAGGTAGCCCTGACTCTGAGCATGGAGAGGTAAGTTCAAAAACTACCCGGACATTGAAAGCTTGGAGATGTTATGCTTGTACCAGTACCCGCAACAAATTTGTGCTGATATCTGCACTAATAATTTACTTTCAGTCTGTGGCCTCTCCTAAGTCAGATGATAATGGCCAAGCAACTGGTGATAATGGGTCTTCTTCAGAGTTGTCATCTATCATAGAGGTGAGGATTTTTTTTCAACTCTTGCATAAACATTTGATCTCTCTATGGGGGGGGGGGGCACAATGTAGGCCTACTGCTACGGTACTAACATAATTCTCAGGGCAACAAACATGGTTTCTGCAGGTGCAAGCACTAATGCACCTCTGCCAACTAGAAAATGATGACTTGGGTTTTATGCTCACCCATTATTTCAAGCAGAACATGGAACATTGGTAGGCCTGCTGTACCTTTTGAACTTTACATCTTAGCCAACCTTCCTTTGTGTCATTTTAGGGGCGCAATCTTCTTCAGGCTGGCAAAGAAACACCACCAAGTGACAGGGAAATGCATGAAGCTGATGCAGACGTGTCCTGGGCACCAACCCCAGCCCCCAGGAATTTCAACCTGTCGATTCTGAATTCATTTCTTCAGAAGGGAGGCTGTGCCCCAATTGAAGGACAACTTCTTACTTCACTGAATGATGCTTCAACAAGTACTGTCCGGTATTACAAGAGGAAGGCTAGAGAAGCCATAGGCTTAGTCCTGCACTGTATCGCTCCAGGCCAGGATGATGATTTGATGGCCCTGACTGCTCCTCAGACTGCAAAGACAGCCATTGACGACACTCTAGTTGCAACAGTTGTGGCCTGCTACAATGAGGCTACATCCTGGTATACAAAGAGGCAGATCTTGTCCATCCTGGCTACAAATAGGACCAAAGAACAGTTACTTGTAAGTTCTACGCTAGGCATTTCTCTGAAGGATAGAAAATACCAATGGCCTGTTAGGCAATGGGTTTTCTATTCTTTTCAATTGTACATGAAACTATCACTGTTCAGGAGTTGTAGTTACAGTACCGGTACATNCTCCTCCTATTAGTTGTATTGCATGTTGAATCAATTTCTTTAACGGATAGTGCATTTGAATCGTCTGTAAGGATTATTATAGTCCCATTAACACGATGAAGTTTTCTGTTCTCTTTTCCTGTAGGTGCATCTCTTTGATATCGATATCCCAGGAAGAATACGGTTCCAGGAATCCGAGGTTCTAAGTGCTGGAAATTCTCTCACCACAGTTAAAACTCGTAGGTGAAAAAGAACAGACTTGACAATTATTGCCCGATTCAGGCACGCATTTCAAATGGAAAAAAATTATCATGCTCACTGCTGCATTACGGTAGTTTCCAACATCTGCAGTCATTATCAAGGAATAGAGTCAAGTGACCCCCAACTGATATTGCAGTGGGCCCGTTGAGTAGGCCTACTAAGTTATAACACTTGCTCTTCTCTTTAAGCATTTTGTAACCTCGGAATAGGAATCTGCTATGATGTCCGATTTGCAGAAATGGCACAAATTTATGCCAAAAAAGGTGAGTATGGGTACATGAGTCTCCGTATTCTAAACCATTCTTCATCCAAAAATCTGCAATGCATACACTATTAGTGGTCTGTCACTAAGTCTGGAATTTGATGTACATGTACATGTGTTTTAGAATTGTAATTTATATCATTTTCAAATGTTGAATTCCAATACATCAACTTACCGGTAATTTTCAGGCTGCAACTTATTACTCTACCCTGGTGCCTTCAATATGACAACAGGGCCTGCACATTGGGAGATGCTAACTAAAGCTAGGGCCATTGATAACCAGTGTTATGTTGCAATGGTTTCACCTGCCAGGGACGAGAAAGCTTCATATGTCGCGTGGGGGCATAGCCTTCTGGTCGATCCATGGTAAGAGCAGCTTAGCGTCATTTGCAGATATAGCGAGATTCACGACTATGTTCTATTCAATCACCACCTCGGCTGGGGCAGCTGAATAAACCTAATGATGAATATCATATTATTGAAAGTCTCATCTTGTCTCATGTTCATATGTACGGTACTGGCAGTCTGAAGCGACACGTTGAAAATCACATTGAATCTTATCTTGGCTCATGTTCACATGTACGGTACTGGTAGTCTGAAGCGAGACGTTGAAAATCACATTGAATCTTATCTTGGCTCATGTTTACTCTGAAGTAAGACAGCAGCATTCAAAGACATATATTTTATAGGGGAACAGTGCTGCAGATGGCTGAAGCAGATGAAAAGATTATTTATGATGACATAGGTAAGTTGATTACTTCAGTGTAACTCTCTAACAAGATATCGTTCTCAGGATGGGCTCCCTTAAGCTTCATTTACCACTTCATTCAATTTCATTTGCAATTCATTTCATTTGTATACAACAGGCTTGATTGTACCGGGTAACTCTTCATAAATTTATAAGTCAAATATCAACCAAATATCAGAAAATTGATCTTTAGTTCTTTAACTAATGTACCTATTTACTCTATCATTTACTTACTTTTCAGACTTGGACTACATCACCCAAGTGAGACAACAAGTGCCAATCTCATTTCAAAAGCGGACAGATTTATACAGTGTAACTGAGAAGTAATCCTTAGACTGGACTTGACTTGTAACATGTTTAAGTGACTGTATAGAATGAATGTAATTATTTCCCAGTACATGTGCTTGATAATCCCATGCATGGTTACTTTTGATTTTCTGCAAATAGATTGTATTTTTGTGAAATGCTAGTACCGGTATTTCTTGCTTTTCATGTCATGCATTGATATCACTTGTCATACTTGCCACTTGTACCGGTACTTCGCTGTATATAAGTAATGTATACTTTACATGTAGATATTAAAGTGTTTATTGTGAATGAAACCAAGTTGATCCATCACACAAATGGCTTTAATTCCACTCTCTTCCTTTCATGTATAAAGCAGGTGCAGATCCAAGGGGGGCACACCTGGCGCACAGACCCCTTTCGGCCAACAAATCTGTAAAATCCACCGTGAAGTTCTGAAATTTGGAGCAAATCATTGAAATTCACCGCAGATTTCAATGTTTCTAGCACAGTGCGCCCCCTCTTCCAAAATCATGGATCCGGCCCTGTAAAGGCTTGAACCCACTGACATGTTTTCTCACTGCAGTTTCCTGCTGGCACGTTGTTTTTGCCAATACTAAAGTTCTTTGGCTGTTGATCATTCTCCCAAATGGCCATTGTGTGAGACATCGTTCTCCCCATCTCTGACTCACAAATCATGTCAGTAGGTTCAGGGCTTTCCCCATCTCTGACTCACAAATCATGTCAGTAGGTTCAGGGCTTTATAAGAGATGCAAGAAAATTGCAAACAATGAGCTAGACACCCTCAGTAAACCGCCCAGACGGCCACTGATTCAGGTATCCAGTGGCAGGCAGCCTTTCACTCCCATGATCAATATTATTGCACAATAAGAGGATCAAATTAATGGGCAATATTATTGCCAATCTTTCTTCTACCCATCATGCCAGAAGCACTTGCCCCTATTTTGGGCCCCATATTGTGCAATAATATTGATCGTATATGGGTGGCTTTAAACCTACATTTCAATGATTATCTTCTTGAACTGTAGGCCTAATCATCGTATATGTAATGAATTGAACGACAAACATGACAGTGACCATTGTTGAATGGAACATAGGGGTGGAGAAAAAACCACTCCAACAATTAGCATATTGTCTTTCAATTCGAATGAATAGGCAAGAGTTATTAGTTTTTCAATTTTAACCACAGCCTTTCAGGTGTGCAAAAACAGGAAGGGAGACACAATTGAACAACAATGGCCAATCATAGCATGCTTCATCTTTGAAATCGATTTTCAATGCGAGATAAATCAATGAATCTCTGGTTTATGTCATCATATTGTTTGAAGAAATCGGGAATTGATCAACTTACCTGGCGTCAGCAACATCCACACTACTGCAGGAAACATGCTTACCATGGAAACAACTAAAACAAGAGAAGTTACAGCAACTGGACGAAAATAGTCAAAGAGTAACTTTCAGTTCTCTACCAGAAGTGGGCGGATCAACTTGGAGCGTCGCCTGTGTTTTGCCGGGAGTGGAGTGCGTTCAAAACGCATGCCGACCACGGCTAGTGGTCATATGGTATGGGATAGAATGTTCAAATTATGGCGTTTTCAGCATTATTCATCCTTTGGCTTAGTCCATTTTGTTATCAATACTTAGTCATAGAGGAAACCAACCAGTCAAAGCATTATCATCAATGGCTTTTCATCTCAAACTAACCACTTTTGTTTTGGTATCATGTAGGCCTTGCCAGATGAGGGAATATCGGTCATTATCACTGAGCCTGTGATAAAAATAACTCATGTATTCGCATTGGATGGTGCAAGCATTTCATTTCAGAATAACACCAGCCGACTACATGTACATCTCCGAGTTACAATTACATCATACCTTAATTTTCGGCCAAAGAAACCAGTGAAGTTTGTGATCGGTTTTAACGGTTGTATTCGGTGCAAAGTAGGCTACTAGCATATTTGGGAGGATGCGCCCCTTGTCATTCCTTCGTCTGGCCTTATTCTCAAATTTGTGTATCAGTTTAAATGGGAGGACTTCAGCAACAATCAGTTTCCCACGTGGAGGTGAATATTTCGGGAATGAATGGAGGGTGTGTCGTGCGTGTTATACATTTGGTTTCGAGGGCAGATTCAAACAGGCCAACATTCTGCCAACGATGGGGACATAAATTACCACATCTGGGGATTCGGCTACGTTTATGCGGTGTGGTTCCCGCTCACCAACAGGGCTCGCATTTCAATTTTTAACACCACTAACCACCGACCTTAGACGGATTAATTAATGTGGTTGAGTAATAAAGTTAAAGTTAAAGTTTTGGGTTTATAGTCTGATATCAACTACAGCAGAGGTTCTCATCCGACTTTACACTTTTACCCCAGTCTATCCTGAAACTTTCAGTAGAACTCAGATGAGCTGCTCATTCAGTGCTGCAATCTGAGCATTTCCGACCGGTACCCATTTACACCTGGGTGGAGAGAGGCCAGTAAGGCAAAGAGACTTGCCCAAAGTTTCACGCCCAGTGGGATTTGAACCTTGGACCCTCTGACCGCTTGTAGGAGACCCGAACCACTAACACCACCGGGTTCCTCAAACATCTAATAACATCTTCGCATTGCAGCTGTCGTGCGCCTGAGGTTTGATGGCGATGACAAACACATCAGGTAATCAATGATGATGTTCTTCTCATTGTGAACCCATGAAATTCACTCTTATTGGAGATACGCCCCCCCCCCCCACTCGGGTGTTGCCATGTCATAAGAATGACCTGAAATGCACCACCTACTGCATCCTCTCAAACCAGGGTTATTCAAAAAACACATCTCCCTACGTCGCACCTCTTCATAACATGTCTACATCATCACCATCAACCTGACATTATTCACGAAGCTCCCGTAACTTACGGAAGTGCGCAAACTATTGTCCTTTAGCGGGCAACCTATTGTTCACTATCAGCCTGACAAAGGATTTGCGTACCCTTAAAGTTACGGGGGCTTTGTGAATAACTCACGATAGCGCTAACTTGGTGTTAGCGCTAACATGAGTTTTGTGCAACCCAGCCCAGAACACTTTGAAAACTGTGTTGGAAATGACGAACGTGGACTTGTCATTTTGACGATTTTAGATACTCAGTTTGGTGTTATGGAAAACGAACCTAAGTTCGTCATTTTGATGAAGCAGAGTTTTCAGTGATTTTTGGAAATGTTAATGGTGTAGACAGGCCTCAACTTTTGTAAAACAATTTGAAAACATGTTTTGATGATGTTGCAGAGTGTAGACCAACCCCGAAACAAACTGCAACATTTCCAAAATAGTTTTCAAAATGTTTTGTCGCAGAAATGTTTTGAAAACGTTGATGATGTAGACAGGCCTCCAGGGAAGCGATGGCCGACTGAAATGACCCGAGTCTCAAAGATGCACACTGAGCCTGGCGGTCGCGTCATGGCATGGAGCGAGCGTAACAACTTAGGGCGTGGTAGGGACCGTAAATGGCCCATGTTTCTCGGGATGTCGGTGAGGCGGCAGTTTTAAATCATCGGTTCAGCCAGAGGAAGTCATAACAAGTATCGCCTAATGTTAGTGTTAGGAATCCTCTGGTTTAGCAGATAATTTTTCATGGCAGCGGAAAATACGGAGGAGCAGTCTTATCAACTCTGATTCTTTTGGTGCAGTTAGTTTGTCTTATGACAACGGACCTTTCATTTTTGTCTTAGTCATAGTCTCGTGCCACCAGACTCTGCAATTTTCAATTTTAGAGTCTGGTCCGGATGGTACCTTTTTCTTGTAAAATCCATCATGGCGGACAATCTACCGCCGATGACGTAGAACACAATGCACAATCAAAGCAAAAAGCATTCAGCGTGCGAGTAAAACTGCAGTATTTGTACCCCTTGCTGTTAGGCCTACTGTACTTTTTATAGCATAATTCCCTCCCCAATCGAAAAAATATAAATATACTTGCCTGAAATTCCAATGAAAGACACTATAAATTGACTTGACAACACAAATTGAGGCGATTCACCTCACTAATTTTCACGCTTCAAGTTCTCCGGGCACCGCCATTACTCCCCTGCAGCCTACGTCACCAAATTTTGAAACTAGCCAATCAGCGAAGCTGACCTCATTTCAAATCATCGAAATGAGGTCGATCAATGAGAATTGCGTTCCGTGCCAGACCCTCGGTCTAACGACCTCGGAGTATGACCGAGGGGCTGGTTGCGCGAGACTATCTTAGTCAACGAAACTCTCCACATATGTTTTAGATTTTGTTATCAATCAATCAACAAGCAGTCAATTAATTAATCAATCAATCAATCAATCAATACCAGTCCTTTATTATACGTATATTTTATCCTGAGGACTCAGGACCTCTTAAGGCGGTGACAGACTGGCGCGTAAGCAGCGCGTCGGGAAGTGTACAACCAATCAGGGAGACGGTAACACGGACCGAAACACCTTCCGAAGAATCTGATTGGCGGAACGCCTGCAGGACGCGCCGCGCAGCAGTCTGTCACGCGCACCGTGCGAGTAGGGCCCGATATCATTATGCCCATTTTGGGAAAATTGGATTTCTTTTGCACACATTCAAATCATTCCTAGCACAACTAACGGCACGAAATATGTGGAATCGACGGCATTTGGCACAGTGTTTTCATTATATCAACATTCAGATATAGTGAGATATAAAAACTTCAACTTTTCAATTGGTTATTCATTTTCTATAACGCTGTTCGCAAGAGTAAGATGTACTGACGATGTTTACCTCATGGAAACTGGTATAAAAAACCGGTTCGAAATATACCTTTCCATTTTCAAAGACGGGAAATTTACTCTAAATAGGCACACGAACAGTGATAAAAATATTTTTTGGATGCAACAGATCACCTCGCATCAACGCCTTGAAAAAAATGTATGGTATTTTTTCGCCGCTGTTGCGGTTGATAGAAGTCCCGCTAAAATCTTCATAAATGGAGAAAGACAGGCTGTGTACTCTAGTTCCTGGACGAAACCGATGAACCCTTTTCCCTATTTCTATATCGGAAGTCTTGGTTACTATAAGAAATTCCAAGGCGAAATGTCGTCTTTGACGATATACCCATACGCCCTAAGCAATATTCAGATCCAGAAGATGTTCGCAGAAGGTATGTTTGTATAGATATACAATCATCGTACGGATACGTCGAAAATATACCATGAATCCCTGAACAACAGATACATATTCTAATTAAAGCTATCATTTACCTTACTATGCCAGTCAAATTCAGCCGTAAGTAGGTTTTCTCTCACCGAATTCATGGGGAAAATCATGTGCTTCCGGAAACATCAGCTCTGAAAATATAAAATCAAATTAGTGATTAGTAATACATGTAATTGATTAAAGTTACTTGTTTTCAAAATGTCAATGGCGCTGATCTCTCAGAACTCACAAACGGTCACGTGCCAGGAATTGACCAATCAGCGCGGGGTTACATGGTAAAAGTAGATCTTTAAAAACCCAGTTTTCTCCATTTATCATAGATAATATCGAGTAAATGGCACTTAAATATTCTGTTTGACACAGAAATAATTAAGAGAAAAATAATTTTCAACTTTTGGGAAAGTTTGATAGTGATGGTATCATAAGCCTGTTTTCTAGTGGGCTAAGTGTATTACTACGCCGATATGGAGTGGCTGCATTCAAATATCGTGCGAAATTACCCCTCATATTTTCAGTACCCCCAAACCCTGAAATTATCACGGTCAACCCACAACGAAAACTTTATGGTTTGAAGCATTNTTGGTCAGTGTGGTAAGTAATGGTGTAACAGATTACATGTATCCAAATGATTCATGCTTTATATGTACTTGTGGCTGCATTCAAATTTTCTACTTCATGCAGTTATCACTAGTTATCTTGGTCCTTTTCTTTCAATATGGTCTGCTTTACAGAATGTAACCTCTTCTTTCAGGTTACCCGACAGCGTCTGTTGAGGACCTCAAGTCAAGGGTACGCTCAGCAAAACTTTACTTGAAGGGGGACTACAAGCTCCACGTTAGTCTATCCAGCCAGTGCGCTGACCACTGTATAGGCTTTGCTTTGTCTGATGGTGTGACCAAGTGCTCTCATCCCCACAATACCTGCTGTGAGAGTTGCGATGGTTTACGAGAGATGTTTGAAAGAGTCGAGGCTGCTTTTGAAGATCCAACTGTGGAGTTTAGGTGAGACCAATATTCCTATTTGTTTGGTGTCTACCCATTTTACCCCTCAATGCTTATGGGTTAGGGTTTGCTTCCAGTCTAAAGGGAATTACTATGGGGGATGGAAGTGGGAATAAACTACCAGTATTTGATTTGGCTTGATGGTCATAAAAATTGTCTCCAAACGATTGCCGATGGAAACGTGTTTATCAATTTACTTCAGGTATGACAAGCAAGAACAGGAAGTCAGGTATGACTTTGAAGCTGCCAAGGACAAGATCCTCAACCTGAAGTCTCACGTTCTCCGTGCCAAGAACCAGGAACAAGCCAAATCTGACATTCTACAGTCACTGACAGAAGGCCAGGCATTGGTGACAATGGACTGGGCCATGAAATTTCTGCCAAGCAAGTTTCGAGAGGCACAGCAGGATTGGTTTGGCAAGAAAGGGGTATCTTGGCATGTGTCTGCTGTTGTGTCGAAGGATGGGAACTCTGCCTTCCAGGTATGTAACAAACTGTGAGTGAGTCTTGAGTTATTTATCCTTTTGACAGGCTTAGTCATGGGCAGTATGGCATGCTGTTGTGGAATTCAAGGGAGTGAAAGAGAAGTTTCTCAATTCTTAGGTCGGAATGCAGTCATCAACCTGAACATGTACCATACATGTAGCTATGACATATTGAATTTTTTCTTATTCATTTTCAGATCCATTGTTATGTTCATCTCATTGAACAATGTAAACAGGACTGGTTTGCCGTGTACTCCATTGTCGATGCCACCCTGCAAAAAATGAAGTCTGACCTACCGATGGTGAAGGAAGTCTTCCTCCGATCTGATAATGCGGGGTGCTATCACAACGCATCCCTGCTGCTAGGTCTGCCATCTCTCACTATGGAATTGGGCATCAGAATCTCCAGATATGACTTCTCAGAGGCTCAAGCAGGTAAAGATATCTGCGACCGGAAGATCGCCCCTATGAAGTTGCATATTCAGCGCTACATTAATGAAGGCCATGACGTAATGAATGCTTCCCAGATGCATGCGGCACTGGATTCCTATGGGGGAGTACGTGGATGCCAGGCAACTGTCGTGATGTTAGATGCAGATGCTGTTGGAGAGAAGCGCTCCTGGCCAGGAATAACTGCATACACCAATTTTCAATTTGAGGACAAAGGAATTCGTGCCTGGAAAGGGTATAACATTGGTGAAGGTACCCTCTTCCTTTACTCCAACTTGATCGGCAAACAGCGGCCTCAGGGTCCTTCTAATGTGCAGGTTGGAGTTTACTCCAAGCCAGCAGTGGGGACTGGTGTTATGGGAGCTTCAGCTAGGCAGCCTGGTGTTGAGGTGCCATGCCCAGAAGTTGGCTGCACTGAGGTGTTTCGGTCGTACGAGGAACTCACAAACCACATGGCAGTTGGTCGTCATGGCAACCAGCCACTAAGAGAAACAAAATTCGACGAAATCAAGAGAAAATGGGCAGGCAAGTTTTCAGTGATTGCAAAGCCAGGTGTGACTGGTGCCTCTGTCACCATTGCTTCCAAAGAGATTTCCGAGTTGCAAGTCAATCCAGGATGGGCCCTACGTGTGCAAAAAGGTCACCGCAGGTATTCACCAGAGGTCTGTGCCTTCCTTCACCAGGAATTCATGAAGGGAGTGAACACCGGCATAAAGGAGAACCCTTCCGACACATCAAGGAAGCTGAAGGCGGTATTCACCAAGGAACATTGGCTATCTGTTCAGCAGGTGACCTCGTACTTTAGTAGGCTGTCATCCAGGCAGAAATGCGGTCGTTTGCCAACAACCACAGCCACAGCTGTCATGGATGAGGACACTGATGTACCAGAAGTGGTTGTCCAGGACGCGCTGTCCAGGTACAGCTTACGAAAAAGAGTTCAGAAAGAAGTGGGGTACTGATACGCCACTGTCTGTTTTGTTGGTATTGATGTTCTCCTACGGGGATTGTTACCAAGGGGAATTTCCCTGCACTGTATCGCTCCAGGCCAGGAGGATGATTTGATGGCCTGACTGCTCCTCGGACTGCAAAGTCAGCGATTGACGACACTCTAGTTGCAACACTTGTGGATTGCTACCTTGAGGCACATTCTGGTATACAGAGGCAGATCCTGTCCATCCTAGTCATGCTAGTTACAAATAGGACCAAAGAACAGTTACTTGTAAGTTCGATGACGTAATGAATGCTTCCCAGATGCATGCGGCACTGGATTCCTATGGGGGAGTACATGTACGTGGATGCCAGGCAACTGTCGTGATGTTAGATGCAGATGCTGTTGGAGAGAAGCGCTCCTGGCCAGGAATAACTGCATACACCAACTTTCAATTTGAGGACAAAGGAATTCGTGCCTGGAAAGAGTATAAAATTGGTGAAGGTACCCTCTTCCTTTACTCCAACTTGATCGGCAAACAGCGGCCTCAGGGCCCTTGGCTGCACTGATGTGTTTCGCTCGTATGAGGGACTCACAAGCCACATGGCAGTTGGTCGTCATGGCAACCAGCCACTAAGAGAGACAAAATTCGACGAAATCAAGAGAAAATAGGCAGGCAAGTTTCTTCAGGCTGGCAAAGAAACACCACCAAGTGACAGGGAAATGCATGAAGCTGATGCAGACGTGTCCTGGGCACCAACCCCAGTGCCCAGGAATTTCAACCTGTCGATTCTGAATTCATTTCTTCAGAAGGGAGGCTGTGCCCCAATTGAAGGACAACTTCTTACTTCACTGAATGATGCTTCAACAAGTACTGTCCGGTATTACAAGAGGAAGGCTAGAGAAGCCATAGGCTTAGTCCTGCACTGTATCGCTCCAGGCCAGGAGGATGATTTGATGGCCCTGACTGCTCCTCAGACTGCAAAGACAGCCATTGACGACACTCTAGTTGCAACAGTTGTGGCCTGCTACAATGAGGCTACATCCTGGTATACAAAGAGGCAGATCTTGTCCATCCTGGCTACAAATAGGACCAAAGAACAGTTACTTGTAAGTTCTACGCTAGGCATTTCTCTGAAGGATAGAAAATACCAATGGCCTGTTAGGCAATGGGTTTTCTATTCTTTTCAATTGTACATGAAACTATCACTGTTCAGGAGTTGTAGTTACAGTACCGGTACATCAAAATGTTATCGCATGGCCTTCATTTGTGAGTAGGGAGTTGGAAAATGTCTTCATCTTTGCCATACCAAGCAACCCAGCCTTGTACCAATTTTGCTGATTTCCACTTTCTGTTCTGTCTTANGGGGATAAACTACCAGTATTTGATTTGGTTTGATGGTCATAAAAATTGTCTCCAAACGATTGCCGATGGAAACGTGTTTATCAATTTACTTCAGGTATGACAAGCAAGAAGAGGAAGTCAGGTATGACTTTGAAGCTTTGAATTCGTGCCTGGAAAGGGTATAAAATTGGTGAAGGTACCCTCTTCCTTTACTCCAACTTGATTGGCAAACAGCGGCCTCAGGGTCCTTGGCTGCACTGATGTGTTTCGCTCTTATGAGGGACTCACAAGCCACATGGCAGTTGGTCGTCATGGCAACCAGCCACTAAGAGAAACAAAATTCGACGAAATCAAGAGAAAATGGGCAGGCAAGTTTTCAGTGATTGCAAAGCCAGGTGTGACTGGTGCCTCTGTCACCATTGCTTCCAAAGAGATTTCTGAGTTGCAAGTCAATCCAGGATGGGCCCTACGTGTGCAAAAAGGTCACCGCAGGTATTCACCAGAGGTCTGTGCCTTCCTTCACCAGGAATTCATGAAGGGAGTGAACACCGGCATAAAGGAGAACCCTTCCGACACATCAAGGAAGCTGAAGGCGGTATTCACCAAGGAACACTGGCTATCATCTGTTCAGCAGGTGACCTCATACTTTAGTAGAGTGTCATTCAGGCAGAAATGCGGTCGTTTGCCAACAACCACAGCCACAGCTGTCATGGATGAGGACACTGATGTACCAGAAGTGGCTGTCCAGGATGCGCTGTCCAGGTACAGAAAGAAGTGGGGTGCTGACAGGCCACTGTAGGCCAAGCTGTGGTAACAGAATGTGTACCTGTCTCTATTTATTGGCAACCTCGTCCCCAGGATCTAACTCGAAAGTTCTTCTGCTTTTGCCTTGGGACGAGGTCATTTTCGGCTTCGGTCGTTAGACCCTGGACATTACATTTACATCCCTTAGGCTCCACTGACCCATTGGACCCCTGTGAAACGCGTTTCAGAGGGGTCCGATTTGGAGAGCTGAGATGTTGACTTTGCGTAATCATGTGTAATCCTATTGTTTTCCTTCTCTGCCTGATTTATAACAAAATGGAAAATAGGCTGTTGCCTTGCCGGAAAGTTATGCAGTTGAACAGAGAATTCTTTGTTATATCAAAAAACTGCTTTAAATTTTCAAATCCGATGAAAATTAACGATTTTACAATGCTGAATTTGTAGCCTGTTCGGGCCGTAACCATTATGCATTCCCCCTTGCCTCGATACACAATGATTGCTTATCTGTCCTACATAATAGTGGATTGGCATGACTCACTTATAACCAGAGGGGTGCAAGGTGCAATTAGGTCAGTGGCTCAAATTAACCAGGTGATGTAAGATTATGTAAAATTAATCAATGTGGGAAGGTGTATTTCTGCAACATATTCCCTAAGGCTCTGTTTAGCAAATGGATTCACTTCCAAGATTCTTGGCACGTCGTCTCCAACGCTTATTTCAACCTCGATTACAGCAGTATTGATTGTAAAAAATACTTTCATTAAACTGTATTATGAAAATGCTATGATATGAAAAATAAAATAAATCATATTTTAATCCATTTTCCTGGGTATCACACCGATAGCCAATCACAACCGAGGTATTCGGTTCTAAAACCAGGTCTTAACAAGCCAACGTTAAGCCCTGGGAACGAGGTTGTATTTATTGGCAGTTTTTTAAAACTGCCAATAAATACAACCTCGTTCCCAGGGCTTAACGTCATCATCATCACTTAAGGGCATCATTTAAAAATGATGTGGTGTTATTTTGAATTTCGAGGAATTACACTGACAGTATAATTCCTCGAAGTTTTGAACAAGTTATGTTTTGTTGGTATTGACATTTTTATACATGTATGAAAACTATTACCGGTATATTGATTTGGCACTGATATTTACAAGTAAAATATTCAATTGCTCCTTTACTCAGCTGTTCATTGTGTTTCCTTCTTCGGCAGCCCATGGTCAAGGTCATTACAGCACACGTACACAAATGAGGATCTAGCTCTCATCAGGCAGGACCTTGGCTAAGTCGAGACATCTTGTGAAGTGACTTTCACTGTGACTAACAACCCAACACATGCCCAAGGGAAATGCTTAGCCCCATAGAAAATTCAAGTCCTTCATATTAGTAGTTACCAGTATGGCCCTCCTCCACCGCAGTTCTCGGCATCGACATCAAATATGAGTTACTCTTTGGTATGAACTTCATTATAATTAATATCAATTCGGCGGTCACCACTTGATTTGGTGGAGTTTCAGCCACAGTTGCTTAGTTCCTACAACTACCGACAGATGGCAGCACGAACATTAGGTGAAAATGCACCTTTTTCATTTGAATGCTACTCTCACCCCACAAGAGTTTCCAAAGATTTTATTTTTGATAATTTAAGAACAGGTCATGAGCTACAATTTAAGCCAAGTTTGGTGATCCTACTCCCTGCAAAGGGTGAGTTATTTGGGTCGGAACCTGCCTATGTCAGAATTCATGTTGGGGGATAGGGGTACCCCAAAGCTTATTTTTCGGAGAAATGAAGTCTCACACTAGCTCCATGTAAAATATCAAGTTTGTTGGGCCACGCATATTTTGTGGGGAGCTATTTAAAAATACCCTAGAATTCACTGTAAAAAGTACCGAAATGGGCCAAAATTCAATTTATGTCGATTACTCCGGAACCAGCGAACGGATTGGTCCAATATTTTGCACTTTTTCATGACTTGGTAGAAGGGTCCTACACACTAAATTTCATTGAAATCGGTTGACCCCCACCTTATCACCTTTTGCATGGTCTATTCATGGACACACACTTAAGTGTTAATTACTGGCACCCAGACAAATCAGTTATCACCACACCATGGAGCATTCACCACGTCACTGGGTACCTAATCAACATAATAGAGTACAAGCTCGCTCCATACAATACATACAGCGAGAGGTTCCCAGTGACGTGGTGAATACTCCATGGTGTGGTGATGACTGATTTGTCTGGGTGCCAGTAATTAACAGTTAATTGAAAAAGGGAATTGACGGTGGGAATTTATCATGAAAGACTAGCATTTTGTAATAACCGAAGCTTGAAAAAATTTTCCTAGTCCCTTTAATAGTGAGAACGGGTAGCGCCATTTTCAATGGCAGACGAATCCTGCATCCTGAAGTAAAGCAAATGTGCGTCTATTCTTTTTCGGACACTGGGGAATGAAAACAAATTTTCTGTCACTTGAGTCACCCACCATGTGATAGCTAAGCGTATTGCTTTCATATACGACCCAAAAATACGGTATCCTTGTGACGTTCATTCTGCTAGAGTGAATTCACTGACGGTCTTTACTCTCTAAATGCAGAAAGAGTGAAAAGAGTGTGGTTAGGGACACTCCTGAAAAATACGAGTGAACACTCACCCATTTTGGAGTAAAAGTCACTCTGCCGGAGGTGTATTTTCACTCTGGGGTACGGTGGCCCATAAGGGACATTTAGTTTTTATTTTATATTTTTATTTTTTTTCTACTTTTCTCCGCGGAATAAACTTTTCTCCGCGGAAATAATGTTTTCTCCGCGGAAATAATGTTTTCTCCGCGGAAATAATGTTTTCTCCGCGGAAATAATGTTTTCTCCGCAGAGAAAACTTTTCTCCGCGGAATTAAAGTTTTCTCCGCGGAAATAANTTATTTCCGCGGAGAAAACATTATTTCCGCGGAGAAAAGTTTTCTCCGCGGAGAAAACATTATTTCCGCGGAGAAAACATTATTTCCGCGGAGAAAAGTAGAAAAAAAATAAAAATATAAAATAAAAACTAAATGTCCCTTATGGGCCACCGTACTGGGGAGTGTGATTCCCGCTCGACCTTTTTCAAGAGTAGTTTCTAACCGCACTCGTTTCGCTCATTTAGATACACAGCGAAACCTGTAGTGTATACAAAAATAGCCATGGGCGCGGCCATCTTTGGTGCATTATGTCCATAAATTAGCCAGGACTCTGTATAAGAATGCGAAAAAATTGTCAAATATTTCCTAAAATCTCTCGGTAGTGCTGGTGGTAGTGTTATGGATATCCAGGCCTGCCACAAACGGCGTTGTCTTCGAAGGGATAAACAAGCATTTTTCTATCAGGCCCACAAACGTTTCTCGATAAAAGCTTTTAAATAGACAAATCCCAAATTGACGTAAACGGGAAAGATCTGCGCACTTCCGCCGAAATGGCAACAAGAACCTCGGTCTGAAACTGAATGACGTGACGCAGAGAACCCCACGACAGTGACTTGGACGACGTCACGTCAGAGTTGACCATTGCTGAATCACGGGTTGCGTCACGTCAGCTGGTTTCAGATCGAGGTTCTTGTTGCTATTTCGGCGGAAGTGCGCAGAACTTGGAATTTGGGATTTGTCTATCAGCCGACATGATACATTCTTAGTGGCCTGGTCCCAATTCATCGTATCCATGACGTAACTCCGACAGTGTCCGCCATTGCTGACGTCGCAAGGGTGGTGGGCAAATGACGCAAGGGTGGTGGGCAAAATTCATTGCTTTGCTGAAGAAGCTGGTGGGCAAAACGCGCAACGTCACAACGTCCAAGGCCTGGATACGACGTCATGGATACGATGAATAAGGAGGTTTAGTCGGGTCAAAATACGAAAAAAATGGCCGAACCTCAAACAAATTGCAACAAAAGGTTTTTTTGACGGTTTCTTCTTCTATTGAGTATGGGGAATAACATAATGAAAATAGCACAAAATCGCACCCAGGGAAAAGCAGAAATCCGTTGCCATAGCAACCATACCTGTTTTTTATTTAAAATGGTTTTCGCCTTATGGTTTCGCCAATTTTGGTCGTTTTTCGACGAAATGTTTGGACAACCATACGCATCATCAAACTCACATTTTCTGGTACATGGCGTATATCCCCTACTTTCCTGGTTACCATGGCAACGGTTTTTCTTCAATTTTAATGAATTTTATTACTCTCTTGTCACCTGGATTATCTGAAGTTCGTGAAAAAAACGACCAAAATCGACAAAAAATTAAGGAGAAAAACATTTTTAATGAAAACACGTACGGTTGCTATGGCAACGGATTTCTACTTTTCCCTGGATGTGATTTTGTGCGATTTTTGATATGTTGTTGTCCAATGTCAAAACTACAAGAAACCATCAAAAAAACCTTTTGTTGCAATTTGTTTGGGGTTTTTCGTATTTTGACCCGACTAGTTTGTATTTCAATCAGGCATTACTGCTAGTATGCGCGCGTCAGCAACTTCAACTTTGCTGTGAGCATAGCTATACTTAGTAACTATGGAATGATGCCATTGCCAAAATGTGTTCATTGCCTATCAAAAAAACTTAACATGAAAAGCTGTTTTCAAGTAAACTCGCGATGACAAAATTATGCTGGCCTAGCCCACATCAATCATTATTCATAGGCTTAATTCGGCGTATTGTGTACGAGTGACACAAGCCCTCTGCGCCTTTTCAGTCATCCAACTTTCGTCCACTGACAACGCCTTACCTCACTGCTAATAATCATGTGAGCAAACCAGTGGATTGGGGTGGATCCTAATCAACCGTCATGAGCAACACAATGCAGGAGGTGGGTTTGTACATGAGAAATTGACTCTACCTTTGAATGCCGGCCCTTCGCCGACCAACTAATGGGCATGCGCAAGATGATCTACTGGGCATGCGCAGCTTATTCTATTGGTCTATAATGCTAAGGTTTCGCTGTGAGATAGTAGGATTTCTAGTCTCTCCAATGAGCCCCCCCCCCCCCCCAAAAGTCTCCAGGGGCAACTTCAACCCCTAAACCTAAATCAGGTGATGGGGATAGGTCTCTTCGCCTTAAATCGGAGAAACAGGGGGATTCTAGAGAGTTAGAACTCCGTAGGTTTCAGTTAGAACTAGAACGCGAAAGACTGCAGTTTGAGCGAGAGAAATTAAAGCGAGAAGAGCGTGAACGAGAGCGAGAGCGTGAAAGAGATCGAGAAAGGGAGCGTGAGAAAGAACGTGAGCGTGAACAAGAGCGTGCCTTTGAGAAAGAGAAATTGAAGTTACAGTTTGAACATGAAATATCTTTGAAAGATCATGAAGTTTCCTCGAGAGAGCATGTAGAAGGTGATGGCAAATTTGGAAAACATGGGCCGAAGGCTCCTAAATTTCATGAGGGTGAAGATGTTGAAGCCTATTTGAGGACTTTTGAGCGTTTGGCTACTGCCAACGAATGGTCAAAGAAGACTTGGGCTCCACGGTTGGCTGCTTGTTTGACTGGGAAGGCTAGAGAGGCATACGCCTTGATGCCCATTGAAGCGATCGATGATTATGACAAAGTAAAGTTGGCAATTCTTAGAAAATATCAGCTAGGGTCAGAAGCTTACCGTGAGAAATTCCGAACTAGTAATAAGAAGCCTGACGAGCGGTTTCAAGAGTGGGGGACAAGAATTTCGCAATATTTTGATAGGTGGCTCGAAATTAATGAAATAAGTGACTTTCCAAAATTGCGCGAATTCATGATTATTGATCAATTGATTACTCTTTTGTCTCCGGATCTACAGGTTTGGATTAAAGAGAGAAAACCCACCACTGTTGCTCAACTTACAGAACAGGCTGAGTTGTATGTGACGTCCAGACGGAAGTCTGGTCAGGCTGGTCATGGTGGTAATAAGCATGGGAAAACTGAGAAAAAGAATAGTAGTAGTGAGAAATCGAGCAAACCCTCCAAGGATGAGATAGTTTGCTACTCGTGCAAAGAAAAGGGGCATTATGCCAGAGACTGTCCACAGAAAAGTAAAGTGTCGAAGAATGGTAAAAGTAAGAAGGCGTTGCTATGTCTAAGCCCGTCAAGGCCGGGGTTCCTCAATTGCAAAAAGTTTGAAATACAAGGTACTGTCGGGGACACCCCTGTGACGATGTTGATTGACACGGGTGTACCAACACGTTGGTGAAAGCAGGTTTAGTAACTAATGAGGCGTACACTGGGGAGTCCTTTCAGATTTTGTTGGCCAACGGAATGAAGCAAGATGTTCCTGTGGCGCAAGTGAGGCTGTCAGTTGATGAAGTGAGTAGGTTGTGCACTGTAGGGGTCTTGGAAACATTACCTGTCGATATCTTGTTGAGTCAGGGTGACTACGCAGATTTTGAAAGTCCCCGTCATGATGATCCAGATCCTTCTAGATTGTTGGTTTTCAATCAGGGTGATCTTTCGTGTGCTCTAGCAGTGACAAGAGCACAGGCGAAAGCTGTCTTAGAGGAAGAGAATCGTGTTCAAGCCCTTACCGATCGAGGCACAAGGTGTTAGGCCACGTGCTGTCGATGACTTGCCCGATAGTATAGATGAATTGTCCGGTACTGATGATGAAGTTGTAGAGGAAACAGTAGATTCTAGTGTTGACACAAATGAAACGTCAGAGAATGAGCATTGTATCATAGGTCCTGATTACGTCAGCGATGTTGAGTTAGCCAAGTTAGCTTCTGAAAAGGAAGATAGAACGCCTGTGTTATTACCACACATTGACATGTGGAAATTGAGACCAAATGACTTCAAAGAAAGACAGTTGACAGATGAAAAGTTGAGGGGTGTAAGGGAGAAATTAGAAAAGTCGCCACCCAAAAAGGATACCGGTTATTTCCGCAAGGACGGGCTCCTTTTTAGGCGGTACTTTGACAAGAATGGAAGTTTCACAGATCAGCTGGTAGTTCCCCAAGAGTACAGAAAAGATTTGTTAGAGTTATCTCATGAGGTACCCCTAGCTGGCCACCTAGGGACTGAGAAAACTAGAAACAGACTGTTGGCTCACTATTTCTGGCCGGGGTTATACAAAGATGTACAAAATTTTTGCGCTACTTGCCCCAGATGCCAGAAGGTAGCACGTAGATTGTCCTCAGAGAAAGCAGAATTGATTAGGGTCCCTATTGTGAAAGAACCATTTCGGAAAGTATCCATTGATATTGTAGGTCCCTTACCCCGCAGTCGAAGTGGAAACAAGTATATGCTTACCCTGGTTGATTATGCGACCCGGTATCCGGAAGCAGTTCCACTGAAAGATACCACAGCTGAAAATGTTTCTGATCATTTAGTTGAGCTGTTCTGTAGGCATGGTATTCCAATGACGCAACTTTACCAGAAACTAGGGATTAAGAAAATCAGGACCACTGTGTATCACCCGCAGGCGAATGGTGTTGTTGAACGATTTCATAGCACACTGAAGCGAATGCTAGCCAAGTTCGTGTCAGATGACCCATCTAACTGGCACAAAATGGTCCCATATTTGCTTTTCGCTTATCGTGAAGTTCCGGAAACCAGTACAGGGTTTTCGCCGTTTGAATTGTTATATGGGAGGCCAGTTAGGGGTCCACTAGCTGTCTTGAAAGAGTCCTTCACGGGTGAGGGGGCTGATGATGAAAATATCATAGAGTATGTACTTCAAATGCGGGAGAAACTCAAGTCTATGTCAGACATAGTAGAAGAAAACATGACAAAAGCCCAGACAAAGCAGAAAACATGGTATGATAGAAATGCAAGAGGCAAAACGTTTGAGGTTGGGGAGGAGGTCCTTGTCCTGTTACCCTCAGCTTCATCCAAGCTTAGGTCCACATGGCAAGGCCCTTACCCTATTGTGCGGAAAGTGTCCCCTGTGGATTACGAGGTCAATACTGGTCGGCGTAAGAAACAGTTGAGGACATTTCATGTCAATCTACTCAGAATGTGGAAAGATAGAGAGAAGCTTGCATTTTATGCACAGGCGTATATACTGGATGAGGAAAACACTGAGAACTACTTGCCTAAGTTGACCCCGACTCAGACTTGGCAGGATGTTAATATTTCCGACTCACTTTCTGCTTCACATACGCCTTGATGCCCATTGAAGCGATCGATGATTATGACAAAGTGAAGTTGGCAATTCTTAGAAAGTACCAGCTAGGGTCAGAAGCTTACAGTGAGAAATTCCGAACTAGTAATAAGAAGCCTGACGAGCGGTTTCAAGAGTGGGGGACAAGGATTTCACAATATTTTGATAGGTGGCTCGAAATTAATGAAATAAGTGACTTTCCAAAATTGCGCAAATTCATGATTATTGATCAATTGATTAGCCTTTTGTCTCCGGATCTACAGGTTTGGATTAAAGAGAGAAAACCCACCACTGTTGCTCAACTTACAGATCAGGCTGAGTTGTATGTGACGTCCAGACGAAAGTCTGGCCAGGCTGGTCATGGTGGTAATAAGCATGGGAAAACTGAGAAAAAGAATAGTAGTAGTGAGAAATCGAGCAAACCCTCCAAGGATGAGATAGTTTGTTACTCGTGCAAAGAAAAGGGGCATTATGCCAGAGACTGTCCACAGAAAAGTAAAGAGTCGAAGAATGGTAAAAGCAAGAAGGCGCTGCTATGTCTAAGCCCGTCAAGGCCGGGGTTCCTTAATTGCAAAAAGTTTGAAATACAAGGTACTGTCGGGGACACCCCTGTGACGATGTTGATTGACACGGCGTGTACCAACACGTTGGTGAAAGCAGGTTTAGTAACTAATGAGGCGTACACTGGGGAGTCCTTTCAGATTTTGTTGGCCAACGGTATGAGGCAAGATGTTCCTGTGGCGCAAGTGAGATTGACAGTTGGTGAAGCGAGTAGGTTGTGCACTGTAGGCGTTTTGGAAAGGTCACCTGTCGATGTCTTGTTGAGTCAGGGTGACTACGCAGATTTTGAAAGTCCCCGTCATGATGATTCAGATCCTTCTAGATTGTTGGTTTTCAATCAGGGTGATCTTTCGTGTGCTCTAGCAGTGACAAGAGCTCAGACGAAAGCTGCTTCAGAGAAAGAGAATCGTGTCCAAGCCCTTACCGAGGCACAAGGTGTTAGGCCCCGCGCTGTCGATGACTTGCCCGATAGTATAGATGAATTGCCCGGTACTGATGATGACGTTGTAGAGGAAACAGTAGATCCTAGTGTTGACACAAATGAAACGTCAGAAAATGAGCATTGTATCGTAGGTCCTGATTACGTCAGCGATGTTGAGTTAGCCAAGTTAGCTTCTGAAAAGGAAGATAGAACGCCTGTGTTATTACCACACATTGACATGTGGAAATTGAGACCAAATGATTTCAAAGAAAGACAGTTGACAGATGAAAAGTTGAGGGGTGTAAGGGAGAAATTAGAAACGTCGCCACCCAAAAAGGATACCGGTTATTTCCGCAAGGACGGGCTCTTTTTTAGGCGGTACTTTGACAAGAATGGAAGTTTCACAGATCAGCTGGTAGTTCCCCAAGAGTACAGAAAAGATTTGTTAGAGTTAGCTCATGAGGTACCCCTAGCTGGCCACCTAGGGACTGAGAAAACTAGAAACAGACTGTTGGCTCACTATTTCTGGCCGGGGTTATACAAAGATGTACAAAATTTTTGCGCTACTTGCCCCAGATGCCAGAAGGTAGCACGTAGGTTGTCCTCAGAGAAAGCAGAATTAATTAGGGTCCCTATTGTGAAAGAACCATTTCGGAAAGTATCCATTGATATTGTAGGTCCCTTACCCCGCAGTCGAAGTGGAAATAAGTATATGCTTACCCTGGTTGATTATGCTACCCGGTATCCGGAAGCAGTTCCACTGAAAGATACCACAGCTGAAAATGTTTCTGATCATTTAGTTGAGCTGTTCTGTAGGCATGGTATTCCCAATGAATTACTTAGCGACAACGGCTCAAATTTTACTTCCGAATTGATGACGCAACTTTACCAGAAACTAGGGATTAAGAAAATCAGGACCACTGTGTATCACCCGCAGGCGAATGGTGTTGTTGAACGATTTCATAGTACACTGAAGCGAATGCTAGCCAAGTTCGTGTCAGATGACCCGTCTAACTGGGACAAAATGGTCCCATATTTGCTTTTTGCTGATCGTGAAGTTCCGGAAGCCAGTACAGGGTTTTCGCCGTTTGAATTGTTACATGGGAGGCCAGTTAGGGGTCCACTAGCTGTTTTGAAAGAGTCCTTCACGGGTGAGGGGGCTGATGATGAAAATATCGTAGAGTATGTACTTCAAATGCGGGAGAAACTCAAGTCTGTGTCAGACATAGAAGAAGAAAATATGACAAAAGCCCAGACAAAGCAGAAAACATGGTATGATAGAAATGCCAGAGGCAAAACGTATGAGGTTGGGGAGGAGGTCCTTGTCCTGTTACCCTCAGCTTCATCCAAGCTTAGATCCACATGGCAAGGTCCTTACCCTATTGTGCGGAAAGTGTCCCCTGTGGATTACGAGGTCAATACTGGTCGGCGCAAGAAACAGTTGAGGACATTTCATGTCAATCTACTCAGAAAGTGGAAAGATAGAGAGAAGCTTGCATTTTATGCACAGGCGTATATCCTGGATGAGGAAAACACTGAAAACTACTTGCCTAAGTTGATCCCGACTCAGACTTGGCAGGATGTTAATATTTCCGACTCGCTTTCTGCTTCTGAGAAGAAAGACGTTAGAGAACTTGTGCATAAATATTCGTCCATCTTCTCAGATGTGCCGTCGGCTACCTCTGAAATAATACATGATGTAAAACTGGCGATGCAAAGCCTGTGAGAACAAAGCCATATCGAATCCCAGAATGCCAGAAAGAGGCAGTCCGTCAGCACATTCGAGAGTTGGAAGAAGCAAGAATTATTGAACGTGCTAATCCTAGTCCATGGGGGTCAGGTTTAGTAATTGTCCCGAAGAAGGACGGATCAATTAGAATGTGCGTCGACTATCGAGCGTTAAGGTGGCGGGGGTGACTAGCCCGGCGCATTCTCCCGCTGAATATGGAAATGATTTGAATGAATTTATTCATGCGCTCAAGTGCAGTCGGTCACAATCATAGCCTGTTTCAATATTTGGCAAGTGTAGTTCTTAGGCATGTTGGGCCTGGAATGGTATTGCGCAATACCTCTTTAAAAATAAACTTCGGTCGTAACACATTCGTGCAATTCAATTTCAAAACGGACCTCAATTGGATGCGTTCACTATCTCCCCCGCCACCTTAAATAAAGTCACTGAGACCGATAGCGGCGGGAATCTGCCAAGATCGAGGAACTGATCGAAAAGGTTAGTCGAGCTAAATATATATCAGTGATTGACCTTTGTAAGGGTTATTATGCCATTCCTTTGTCCGAAGCGGCAAAAATGGCATCTACATTCGTAAGTCCCTTCGGCTCTTGGCGGTTTCGAGTAATGCCCTTCGGCATGAAAAATGCACCTATGACATTTACTCGACTCATGAGTGGTGTCTTGGATGGTACTGAAGACTTCGTTGTCGTATATATTGATGATATAGCAATATTTTCAGATAGTTTCACCGAGCATTTGCAACATCTTGAGGATGTCTTTAAGCGGTTACACAATGCCAACTTAAAGGCAAAGCCGAGCAAAGTGTTTCTTGGTCATGCGACATTGGATTTTCTTGGTCACCAAGTAGGTTCAGGGAAAGTTTCTCCCAGGTCGGCCAAGGTTGAGGCTATCATGATGTTTCCCAGACCAGAGACGAAGAAAGATGTTGGAAGATTTCTGGGTCTGGTTGGATATTATCGGCGGTTTGTTCCGCATTTCTCAGAAATTGCAGCCCCTCTGACCGATCAAACCAAGAAAGGATATCCTAACAAAGTAAAGTGGTCAGAGTCGTGTGAAACCTCTTTTAACCAACTCCAGAAGGCTTTGCAAAATGCTCCGGTACTATCACCTCCTGATTATACGCGACCCTTCCTGTTACAAACAGATGCAAGTGAGAGAGGTATCGGCGCAGTGTTGGCCCAGACAGAATGATGACCAGGGCAATGAACACCCAATTGTTTATTGTAGTAGAAAGCTTTTGGATCGTGAGACCAGATTGTCGACAATTGAGAAAGAATGTTTGGCGATAGTCTGGGCAGTGAGACTCTTGAGACCGTACCTGCTTGGTCATGAGATTACTGTTGAAACTGACCATAATCCGCTCGTGTGGTTGGGTAGTGTCAGGAACACTAACCAGAAGCTCCTCAGATGGAGCTTGGTCTTACAAGAGTTTAATTTGACCTTCCGGTACAAAAAGGGTGCTCTGAACGCTGGGCCAGACTGCTTATCACGAGCATGATTGATGCAGTGACTGCTTTGAATGTGTGAGGCATGGTGTGAGTGACATTTCGAAACTAATATTTCTTAGGATGGATGTGATTTGAAGACAAGCATCTCTAATGTTCTTTTGTTTTTTGGGGGAAAAGGGTTAACTTTATAAAAATGTTGAATATTGACATTTTTTTTAAAGGGGGGAGGAATGTGAGCAAGCGCCCTTTAAGTAATGTGAATTTTTCCTGATCTACTCAGATGACTGACTCATTGACTTCAGGTGATTGTTTTCGGTTCCCAAATCTATTTGTTTTGATGATCAATTTCTAAATTGTTTACACGTAAATATTTGGACTCTTAAAGTGTCAAAAGGACAATGAACATTTCAGACATTTCTATTGATCACTTTCACTCATGGATTAAGGATTATTGAACTGTGACTTGGCAGGGTGGGGATTGTAGAAAAAACTTGTGCTGAGAGGTAGTGTTTGAGAAGCTTGGGTCGGAGAAGCATGTGCCAGCAGTGCCGTATGTCCTGACGTTGGTGTCGTGGGTTAGCTACGAGAAGCTGCACAGCTACGAGAAGCTGTCCTGAATCTTCCTGACGTTGGTGTCGTGACAAACTGCCCGGTGTCGTACAACTGGCCGGTGTCGTTGGTGTCAATGGTGGAGTTGTGGACAACTGCCACGTGTTTGCCTGACGTTGGTGTCGAAGTGATGTTGGGGCCGTTCTGCTCCTTCCGTACGTAATGCTGCTGCTGCTGGCTCCTGTCTGATACGTTTGCTGGTGACAACGCTGAGTTGCTGATACGGTTAAAGTTCGTGATGTTGAGTTTGGTGGCGCCACCCTGTCCGAGCCCGTGAACTGACTCGTGCGCGTGATCCTTTGTTGTGTGTCGCTGGACTTTCCTCATTTTGGACTTTTGGGTAAAGTATTGAACTTTTAGGCATCGTAGTAGACAGAACGGTATACTAGTAGTATCTTGCAAGTGTAAATAGTTTGGTTTTTTTTGTAAATAATCACCTTTATTATTTAAAGTCAGTGTTCATCTTTTCATTACTCAGACCAGGACCCGATGCCTTAGCTTATCCGCTCTGTCACAGTGTTCATTTCAAATAGGATTCATTGAACTGTTTTACCATTCATGGCTGTTTTTGTTAAATCGGTGTATAAAAGCTTCTGCATATTTCACTGTTACATGTATAATAGTGCATTTAATGTGACAGTGGAATATTGTCTGTTGTGGGAGCCGCCCTTACTGGAGTTTATCTATTGATTGTCACAAAATAGTGGTGTTATTTTAAACAATACTGCAATATTTGTAACAACTAGTTGCATTATGTTCAACCGTGTTCCAGTTTATGGTTATGATGGAATTTCATGTTGTTAATGTTATGAAAGAAATTTATTTAGTACGGTAATATACCGGTAGTTCATTTTATAATGAAATAGTTTCTGTTCTTGTTTCTCCAGCATCAAGGTGGTGCAAACAATGTTACTTGATGTGACACCGGTACCAATATTTGTCCTCTTGGCAACATCTGTCACCACATGTTGTCGTCATCCATTTTGGCCTGGCAACTTTGGTGGCCCTGGGCAGTTTTAAAGGGTATGGAAACCAATCCGGCCACCGTTTCGAGGAAATACTTTACATTCACTTCTCTAAGACCAGTGTATTATCCTTGTGCACCTCCTCATGCTTTAATATGAATGAGGACATGAAGGGCCTACTTCAATCCATTCAGGTTGATTGGCGCACTTCCCTTTGACCTGCTGTTTTAAGTTGATTGACGTTCTATGACAATGTGTGGCTTACTGACTGCATATCTGGCACTGGTCTTAGAAAAATGAATGTAAAGTTCACACAGCTCTGCAAGCCTGTTGTTGAAGTTTGACCTCTCAATTGCATGATCTTCACCCCCTTAAAGTAAAGGGGACAAGGCAAGGCAGTGTACATGTAATGGGGTTTCTTGTGATGTCTTTTCAAGATGACTGGGAAATGGCAGTCGAACCTGCCATGACTCCACTGTCCAGAGCCATCCAGAGAGATTCCTTGATGAGACAGTTTCACAGTCAGGAAAACTTTATCATACCGACTTACGAGACAAAATGAAGAACAAAATACAAGTTGAGACAGAAGCTTATAACTCTATTCAAGTCAGATTTCAGATTTCACAACAGACAACATATTTTCTAAGGCTTCCATCAGAAAAAAAATAACACATGAACACTGATGAAACTCATTCATAGTACGCATGTTCTCAAGAGGGATAATCAAGCTGATAAACTGAAAAAAAATATCCCTGAATTTTATAATATCAGCACACCTCAAAAATGTCCAGCCAACATGTTTTGCTGTATACAGTATGGTGATATTTCTACAGTTCACCTTAACTAATTTTTTGTGATAGGAAGTGTTTACAGAATAAACCTTCACTACAGGAAACTGGGTACTGGTACTACAAACAAGTATTTCAGGCTTCATAAATCCCTATGTACACTCTTGTAGGAAAGTAAAAGGACAGCAAGTTGTCCTAAATACCGCAAAAACCATTGAAGCTACAGCAATGGTATTTGCACCCAATCTGTAGCAACATGTTGGGCATAGAACCATGGTGTTTTGCCAAAAATCAATTTTAATTAATTAGGAGAAAATGACATTTTGTAAAGTGACTTTTTTCACAATTTTTGAAAAATCGTCCGATTTCAAATTTTCTTTCTTCTTCACATTCAGCTTGCCTGACTGATCAACATCTGCAACTTTTCCCTTTTAAAATCTCAAGAGAAAATGCCTCTTTTGGCATTTTGCAGCAAAATAAATCCCACTCATACAGTCAAGCAGACAACACCTCTGGGACAGCCCCTCTTTACCAGGGATCTTGGCGTCATAACAGACTGTGATCAACAAAACCTGTGGCCTCCCAAGAGTCTAGTTATATTGACAGTATGACCTAACTTCCTTTCACAATAAAAGCCAATTCATGGTATTGATGAGGTTTTGCACTGAAACGACATGGGTTGAAGTCACTGTCAGTTCGTCATTTGGTGGATAACGTGACAACTGAACTGGAACAGCCCTGGGACTAGACTTCAGACTATAAAATCTGTAAAGAGGGGCTTTCCCAGAGGTGTTTTTACATGACTGTGTGAATGGGATTTATTTTTGCTAAAAAATGCCAAAATAGGCATTTTCTCTTGAGATTTTAAAAGGGAAAAGTTGCAGATATTGGTCAGTCAGGCAAGTTGAATAGAATGAAGAAAGAATATTTGAAATCGGACAGGGTGCAAATACCATTGCTGTAGCTCCAATGGTTTCTGAGATATTGAGGAAAACTTGCTGTCCTTTTACTTTCCTACAAGAGTGTACATGTAAAAATCATCAGTGGGAACATCATACCATAGACACAAATGATTTTTAACCATTCATCAATTTGATTTTAAATCATCAATTCAAAAACACATACAACAACCTGCTGAAGGGATTCTCTCTGAAATGCGCAGTGTCAAAGAAGAACATGAGGAATAGATCGCCTTTGAAAAGGTCTATAACTCACCCCCACAATGTATAGGAAAAATGTACAGAGCTTGGTCAAGCGCTGTACATTTTTCATACACATTGTGGGGGAATTCATCGTATCCATGACGTAACTCCGACAGTGTCCGCCATTGCTGACGTCGCAAGGGTGGTGGGCAAATGACGCAAGGGTGGTGGGCAAAATTCATTGCTTTGCTGAAGAAGCTGGTGGGCAAAACGCGCAACGTCACAACGTCATGTAGGCCTGGATACGACGTCATGGATACGATGAATAGGCGATCTACTCCTCGTGAACTGTTCTGCCAACAGGGAAAGTGTTTTCAGTCATGACATTCAAGTTCATTTTTTTCACATAATGCATGACATTTCTCACAAATTGTAGGGGGTTAAGCATACCCATATTAAAGGGAGACATGCGAAAAATATTGCTTGGCGGGCACAAACTGTCTTTGTTTTGATTACCGCACAGCGCCGTCTGTTAGTGTTAATACGCGGTGACACTACGCTGTAGCACAGGCCCCTGGAGAACTGTCAGTGAGTTTAGTACACGTATCTAACCAAACGTATCTAAAAACAACACGTGTCTAAAAACACACCACGAGCTCACAAATTCGTGATCGCGGGGTGTATTTTTTACAAAGTAGTGTTTTTGGTTAGGTACGTGTTCTAAACTCACTGATAGTTCTCCAAGGGCCTGTGCTACAACGTAGTGTCACCGCGTATTAACAGATGGCGCTGTGCGCTAATCAAAACAAATACAACTTGTGCCCGCCGGGCAATATTTTTCGCATGTCTCCCTTTAAGAGAGAGTCAAAACAACCGGAACTGATAAAGGGGCTGTTCAGTTTCGGAACCATTTTCCCAACTAATTTTTCATTATGTTACACTTTACAGTTGTTTGATTTTCATGATAACTCAAGGTATAATATTTTATAATGTGAAGTACATAATCATGAAAGAAAAATGTGACATCAGCTTCATTAATTAGGAAAACAAAGAGCATTGGCAAAATGTCCGAAATCAACATGAAAACAGTGAAATTATTCTCTAAAGTTTGTTGTACTGGGAGAGTAATGATATTATTTATCATTCATCATAAAGTCATTACCAAACATATTGGTTTTGCTGAAATATTTGCAAAAAAATGTGTGATTTTCTTCACTTCTGGACCCCTATTCATGTGGGGGGAAAACAGAACAGCACATCTAGGTCTGTCAGATTTGAATGGAATGCAGTGGTAAAGATTATGGTCAATATCAGTTACAACATGTATAATCAACCATGACATGTGGGTAGGCCTAAGTGATCAGTGGGACGTCAAATTCAAGTATTCCCTTTTATGACCTTATGCAACACCAACAAACCACTGATCACTGATATTGACCATAATCTTTACCACAGCATTCCATTCAGATCTGACAGGCCTAGATGTGCAGTTCTGTTTTCCCCCCACATAAATAGGGGTCCAGAAATGAAGAAAATCACACATTTTTTTGCAAATATTTCAGTAAAACCATGATTTTATGATGAATGATAGATAATATCATTACTCTCCCAGTACAGCAAACATTAGGGAATAACTTCACTGTTTTCATGTCGATTTCGGACATTTTGCAAATGCTCTTCTTGTTTTCCTAATTAATGAAGCTGACATTTTTCATTCATGATTATGTAGTTTACATTATAAAATATTATACCGTACCTTAAGTTACCCTGAAAATCAAACATCTGCAAAACAATGAAAAATTAGTTGGAAAAATTGTTCCGAAAGTGAACAGGCCCTTTTGAGATGTTCATTATGACCCATATCAAAAATAGATAAAGACCTGAAGCATTTGCCCATAGAGGCCTAACTACATGTAAATGCAGCGCAGCATCGCAGATAAAGACAGTGGTGCATTGATTTAACAAAAGGCCCATGGGGCTTGCGCTCAGCTGACTATGACCTGCCAAATCAAGAGGTTGAAACAGGCATGACAGGGGAAACTAGCCTAGATCTGTGAAATTGACTTGACAGTCAATTTAAAGACCGCCCCTGTAAGTGGTGGTAAACAGGGCTACCGGTATGTACTCGCACCCATACAAGAAACAGACGATGTTAATATTATCACATGACATAGGCCTAGACCTACAATCCTTGGTGAATTGAGATGATATCTTATTACACCCCTTGGCCTTGGGTGGGAAGGGGTTAACACCACATGATTGGCCTACAATCCTTTTTGAATCAAGGTAGATTATTATTAGACCATTGAGCTTGGCTGGGAAGGGGTTAACACCACGATTGGGCTACAATCCTTGTTGAATCAAGGTACGTATCTTATTAGAGACAGATGCTGATGTCATCAAGTGGGAAATTCAAAATTCCACTGTTTAACATTTCTGCAGATTGCGCCCCCTGGTAGACAAAAATTGACAAATTTATCGCCACAGGAGGTGAAGTATTAATTAAGCTACCTAACCTAACATATCAACTACAGTTTGATGTATTTTCTCTGGGCTGAGTTTTGGGGATTGTTCATTTTTCAGAAAATGCCCCCGGGAGGGCAGAACGTAGGTCAAATCGCAAAAACATTTGGTTCTGTTTCGAGCCCTCCCTAGGGCCTACGGCTCCGCCAAATTCCATGACCCTAGGCCTTGCGGTTGCGAAACGTGCCAGTTTAACAGACAGACAGACAGACAGACAGACACACACACACACACACACACACAGACATTTTGAGCCATTTAGTCATATGAATAGCTCCACTGACCTTTGGTCAGCTGAGCTAAAAATCAATGCACCACTGTGGTTTGAGCCGAACTTGAGCTTAAATCTAAGCGCAATTTCAGCTTAAGTTAAAAGATCAGCTTAGCTGGAGAAAAGATGAATCATAGCCTAAAATGCATAAGGGGCACACTCCCCGTGAGCTACTGCGAAACTAATGTATTAGGCCAGCCCTACATACCACGATAATATAAATACACACAGTACACCTGGATGACCTATATTTCTGTCCGCAGTGAAGTACACCTGACTGCGGACAAGATTTTGCAGTAGCTCATGCGGTGTGTGTCCCTTATGGGTGCATATGGGCCTATGGATTTAAAAATCAATGTTTAGTGTGTGAAATGCATCACTTGAACCGGGACATCAACATGTTGGTTTGCCATTTGAAGAGGCTCCTGACCCTCAATTTCCTGGATTTCTAAATCCCATCGTCCATAGTATGGCTCTCTGTGAATCTCGCACACGTTGTGCGAGATGCAGCATGCCAACACAATGTTATGAATGTTTTCGAGCTGAAAGTCATTTCTTTTTAACAAACATCGCCATCTACCTTTAAGTCGCCCAAATGCATCCTCGCTCTACTTATTTACGTAATTAAAGCGACGCTGTGTTGCATTTAGTTGGCCTCGATGGGCAAATGGCTTCATCAGCCAGGGTAGCAAGGGGTAAGCGGGGTCCCAAATAATGACAGGATTGACATCATTTCCACCAATCCTCCTAACATGCTGTCGTGGCAAAAGAACTCCTTGCTCTGCCAAACGAAATAGACTTGAATTGGCGAGGACACGAGCATCGTGGGCTCGGCCCGCAAACCCAAAAAATATATCAGTAAAACGACAGCGGCTGTCGCAGACACCCTGCATAACAATAGAGCAGTATTTGTTTCTATTGAAATAATCAGCTGGATGGTCGGATGGTGCACGAATCGGGATGTGCATGCCATCGATGGCACCTGCACAATTAGGAAAACCCCATGTGTCCTCATAACCTTCGATAGCCATGTTCAGCCGATTGCCGGTTGGAAATTTTAAATATGAATCTTGAAGAAGTTCACAGATCGCCGAACAGGTTTCGTGAATGATGACACAAATTGTCGATCGGCCAACACCAAAATGCTGTGAGAGTGTTCGGTATTCAATGTTAGTCGCAATTTTCCAGAGCGTTATAGCCAAACGTTCATCAACTCTAATAGCTCGTCGCAATCTAGTATCTTGTCTAAGAAGTCTAGGAAGAAGGCGATCACACAAATGGAAAAATGTCTCCCTCGACATCCGCAGGTTTTCGTACCAGTCGATTTCTTCCCATATATGTCCGTCAAGTACTGACTGAAAGAAACAAAATACTGCCATTAGACCAGTTATGTGGAATGAAAAAAAAGTTGTGATAAAAAGGAAGTCTGCAAAATAGACACTCCTTAAGTTAAACTTGGCCTCATCAAGGATTCCTTCTTGTACTGTAAGTGAGACTACTACTTGCACTGGCATGACTAAGGCCAAATTCCAACATTTTGCTTTGTAGTGGTGGGAATTACTACCATGACTATAGCAAGTGGATAGGGAGGCCTATGTTACAAAACAGCCGGTGCAAGAAAGGACCTGATAACAACAACATGATGTCATGTTTTCCCTTCATTCATGCAACTTTCACAAGCATGACAAGGGTCCATTTCTTTCATGATTTTGGGTCGCCAAGAGGAAATTGTCCATGTTTTGGTCTGTCTAGGCATTGTGGATGAAATATCTGCAAAAGGTAGCCTGGGCTCACTGAAGCACATATAACATTACCACTCGTACCACTCTGTTCCACACATTACCACCTCGTACCACTCTGTTCTTATCTTTGTCTGTAAAACAAGCACCACTTTATTGTATTTCTGCTGATGAACACCTAGGCCTATGTAGTGCAAGGCGCAATAAACTTATTTGAATTGAATTGAATTGATATAACATTACTAAACTTTAACTAGGCTAGCTACTGAACATTTCATGAGATTTTATTTATCAGGCAACTGCAGGGTTGTTGTACCCTATATGCTGTACTGTACATCAATGGGGGTCAAGTCAAGTATAGCGGACAAAGTCGTGGGAAGTGACACATCTTCCATATGCTACATTGCCGCTTATTACGTGTACATACATGTACACACTCAGTGCACAGTCGTGGGAAGTGACACATCTTCCATACATACATGTAGGCTACACACACAGTGCACTTCCCACGACTTTGTCCGCTATACCCAACTTGAGCCCATCAATGGTGTACCAGTACATTCACTGTACATTCAGTGTTTGTTGTGCATGTTGACCTTTTTTGGGCGAAATTATACCAACTCAATCAAACTGTCTTCTATCTAGGCCTAGGCCTACTAGGCAGGCTAGGAGGACCTAGGCCCCTACCTGCCAGTACATCCTGAGACGAGGCTTGGACCAAAATCGTCGCTCAACCGGTGGCCGCCCGTCGAGTTGCAGTAATACTGCAGTAATGAGAAACCAAACCAGGGTCATCGTCTGCTGCTGTTGTTGCAAGATGCTCCTCCGACGTCTCGCATGCTCCACACGCAAATACGCTGCCCTACGCCTTTGTCGCTGACGAGCAACTGTTCGCCTCATCATCATCTCCATCATCGTAATCATAATCTGAGCGGTGGCTGCACGTATTTCGTGGTTAGGCCTATGAATAGGAACATTTGGTCCAAAATTCGGCTCTCCAACATGACCAATGGGCGCAGCCATCTTGTAAATAATGACCTTGACTCGATCGTTGCAGTTTCAACTCACTCTGGTAGATGGCGCTGTCGTTAAAACGTTCGTTGTCTGAACGCTTATATCGTTCGGGATAGAACGATATAAGCTAGTGTGAATGCGTGCATTTTTACCGTTGGGAGACGGAGCGTTTTCCCTGGAACGATCTACGGAAAACGGTACGAAAACGTTTTAGGTGTGAACACGGCTATAGGAATCCCCGGGTTATTTTGACACCCGGTGTAATGTTTTTCATTGCCCCCGTTTGCCAATGCCCCCAAACAAAAGATAGACGGAATAAGCGGCAACGTGACAATTAGGGAGGCACTGATAAACATGTCTCTCTGTATTTGAGTGTCCGCCGAACAATAAAGCGGGCATTGTCATACGGGGCATTTTCACACATTACACCTGTGCTCGTCAACACCTGTGCTCGTCAACACTACTCAAATTTTGTGACGGGGACCTAAATTAAGCCCTCCAAAAACCACACCGCGTTTTTAACGTGGACAGAAAAAACCCAAGTTCGACACGGGTTTTTTATGTAGTGTAAACAGGGCTATAGTGACAGTCACTAGCCACTAGCTTGTTGAAAATACCCGTGTTTTTCTAGACCCGTGTCAAACGCGTGTGCAAAAAGCCCGGCGAGAGGTCAAACCACTACATTATAGTTAAGTAGCCCGGCGACAGTTGCACTTCATACACTGACTCTTCGGTCATTTCTGTATTGGCCACATTATTGGAGGCGCGAAAATGACGTCACTTCATGGCTGCGCCACCTGTAGCCGTGATAAGAACTAACCAAACACGGGGATTTCGAAAAGCACGGCGAGCTTGCCGTGTTCCCAAAACTCGTGATTTTCAGACACGGGTTTCTTGAAGCCCGGCAGTTCATATATGTGACCGCAAAAAAACAGGAGATTTTATGTAGTGTAACCATGTGTAGCGTTTTTCGTCTGCTTTTCTAAATATAGAATCTCTCTGAGGGCACGCTACAGAGTGGTGTTCGATACACTACTATGAACAACTAAGTCTTATATAAAAAAATCATAATAAATTTATTGAAACATCTCAGAATAATCGTACAAGTGGTAGCATGAGTGAAGAATTCGTTTGACATCACGTGTTTGATGTAATAATGACGTTATGTATCCATATCATAATCCATGTCAGGCTGAGATCCCCTTTAAGTTTCATGTAGATTAGTACACTACATGATGTACACTGTGTATACGGCATGTACTGCGTGACACACACGCGCATGCATGACTGCTGACGTCTATGGCAGGCGAGGTGGGACATTATTCATATTATATGACCATCATAAATTCATTTTATGACCATCATTAAATCGATTTTATGCCCATCATTAAATCGACCAATCACAGACGCGGAAATAGTGCTAGCACATATTCATTTTATGACCATCATTAAATCGATTTTATGACCATCATAAAATCGACCAATCACAGACGCGGAATTAGTGCTAGCACATATTCATTTTATGACCATCATTAAATCGATTTTATGACCATCATAAAATCGACCAATCACAGACACGGAATGTGCTAGCACATACTCATTTTATCAGTGGTAGATAACTTATCTTCACATTTTAGGAGAATGAGCTCTTCCAGTAACTTACAAAGAGGGTTGTTCAAAGCTATTCCCCTGTAATTCTTTGAATCAGAAGTAGACTTTCTGCAATTTTTTGGGATAGAAATAATAGTTGAATACAACATTTTCTCTGGTATGTACCCGTGCTTTAGAATTGACGAAAAGCTCTGAGGGTGGTTTACAAAGGCCAAGGGGGCAGCATAGTTGTACTGGGCACTATTGGTCATTTAGCAATCGGCCCTGTCCTCCTCAACGCGTTTGAATGTGAGGGTCTGTTCGCCAAGGGGGGGGGGTCGTTCGCACCCCAACCCCAACCCCGCTGGAGACGCCCATAACTCTCGTGGCACCTGGGGAGTGGGTGGGGGTGGGGNCGTGGCACCTGGGGAGTGGGTGCGGGTGTGGGCCGGGATTACAGCCTTCGATTGGATGCTATCAGTGTCGTGGGAACAATACGCTCCGAACTCTTTAAACCAGAAATGTTTTTTAAATGATTACCGCGACCGCCAAGGTGGGTATCCAACCCCCTGAACCCCTGCCCCCAGATCCGCCTATGTGACCCATTACTTGATGTACATGTATCTCCTACAAACGTCCTTCTTCCCGTATAGGCCTAGGCTACATGTATGGCAATATACGTTGATTAATTTTGCTACTGACATACCAGACATACAATTAAATTCACAATCTCTTGTAATCTATTAACTGGATTGGTGACTTGGAAATCATGTCGGGTGAAAACGTTTACGAATGTAGAAAGTACCGGGTTGCACGCATGAAGTTTTGAGAATTATAATTGAATAGGCCTACATTAAACCAATGCACCCCCCCCCCCCCC
>NMRB01001271.1:98667-110719 GCA_002633025.1 Notospermus geniculatus
AAAAGAAAGAACCGAACTTGCAAATTCCAGGCTGCAATGCGTTCAGAATATTGTGCTGAGCATTTATCTCTGGTAAGGATGACATTTTCCCAGCAGGTTTTTGTCTTATTTGCCCCATTAATGATACGCGTGCCTGGTAGTGTACATTTATTTAAAGGAGTTAGACGCCGAAGTTGTAAACAAGCTGATTTGTTTACAAACATGGTCGGCAAACTAGTTTTATTCCTTCGTAAAGGTGGCAGCACCAGTAGCGCCCCGTGATCGATAGACTGGTGCCCGGTCCAATGCAACTCACTCACGATATCCACGTCAGTACATATCACCGACAATAGGTGGCAGCACCGCAGGCGTCGTGCGGATAGAGAACCAGTGAGTGAGTGTTTACAACTTGGACGTCCAGCTCCTTTAACATCATTGCACTGCACAAAAAATGCTAGCATGATGTATCAGCCTACCTAGGTAGGCTAGTGTGTTAATGTCGATGGTGAGACAGGACAAAAGCAGGCTCGGACAAACAAAATGAAATTGACACGTCCGACGTCACTCGGGCGGTTCGCTATTACTTGGGCTTCAATTAAATTAATATTCAACCGAATTGACATATCGTGGGTTTGGGTCGGGTCAGGCGAAAATGACGATGAAAACCAACTAGCCACTGTACGATGTACATTCGGAGGTCCTGAAGCTAGTGGCGTGCCTGTCATACGTTTCGCACACTACATTGCCACTAAACCGAATATTAGTACTGAAGCTTCAGTATTCACACCAAAGTTGGATAATGGGGCATTTGGGTGTGTAGTGTTTCAAAATTTGTCACCCAAGAAAATGGGACAAAATTTAACTTGAAATGATCACAAAGATTTGTGCCATTGATTTTCCAAATATCAAATGTAGTATTTGATAATATAGACCTTTAACTATTAGTTTCTTCATCAAAATATTGAGCTTACCAGCAAAATCTATCGTTCCGTCCGACACCAAAACTACTTTCTGCTGTCAGACTTTAAAGGGTTAATAGATCAATTAGTTTTCAGTGCCATAATTTAGAGCTCCATGATACCTAAATCTGACATGAATATTGTCGAGTTTCAAGAAACAGCCTTTCACCAGTGGACAAAAGAATGGTGAACATTTTCTGGCGTGGGACGGAACACTTTTGGAAACACACCCATTTACACTACCGGTACCTTACGTTGGAAGATCTGAGATCCTGGGAACACAAATGCCTCCTCCTTCTCCATGCACGATGCTTTTTTCTTACTCATCTGGCAGACGAAACGCCCTCGTTCAGGTAGTGTTGCAAATGTAGAACATTTCAGTTGACGACACATAACAGCGCACGTGAGTATTGAAATCACCTGTTGAAAGCCCAACTCAGGAATCAGTATACCCCAGTTGTGAACAACATATTCAAAACGATCACCTCTTAATGACGAGACCATTCCTGTTATTACAAATTGACCTTTTTAAGGTGAAGTTTAAGGATGTCCTGTAGAAATATCGAAGAAATCGCGAAAAATTCCGACGACTGCCGAAATCCTTCGTTGAAACCAATGAAAACACACCTGCTTCCATGTTGAAAGTCACAGCAAACTGCGCTTTTGCGCATTTTCTATGGCAATGACATAATTACGTATCCCCAACTGATCTAAGATGCGTCATCGTTCCAATTATAGACCATGTGCACGTGACGTCATCATTGACGTCATAATTCGCACGTCAGCCATTTTGGACGGCATCTGACGCTACGAATGCATTGGACGTGCCGTCCAAAATGGCGGCATCTCGACGTCGCGATCATAATCGTTGCTGCACGTCCTCTTGGGCCTTTCGTCGTCGTCTGATACAGTTAGAAGAAAGTTGGTATGAAGGTTTTTTCGTAGAATCTCAATACATGTATAGCACTTTTGAGACATGATCTGAGTTCGATCACGAGGACATCGACCATGTCATTGTGCATCCGGGCGTAAACAAATGTGTCATCAACCTCACCTGATGTAAAAAGCGATTGATAAGGAGAAATGTGAATAAATAAACTTTGCCATTCCATGGCACCTGGTTAGCCCAGACTACTACATGTAGTTCCTCAACCTTTTTTCCACATATCTCATATACATATTACATGTACGTACATGTATGTTCCTTTTGTTCCAAGTTGCTGTACCCACGGCTGTCACCTAACGCCGGCGATTCCGGAGCATTCGGAACGACCTGAGGCGAACTGCTTATCTATCCACTGGGCGGCGCATTTCACCTCGGACACAAGTCCAAGGCAGCCATGTTGTTATCAACAAACCCACGTTACCGACCGTGGGACTATTTTCGCCGAATTTTGGCCTGCTAAGATATCCAACCTTATTTCCTGGATAAGTTGAGGCATATTATATATAAACTTACCGATATGTCACCCAATCTGCCAATTATTGATCAATAACACAACGTTTTTGTGTGACCTATTCCGTTCATGCGCAGGGTGTGATGAGGCGACCGCATCCAAACCACCAGAAACGCATTGAAATCGTTGCGCGTTCAAGATGGCTGCCTTGGAATTGTGTCCGAGGGGAAATGCGAGTGTCTACGGAAATTGCCGAGCAGTTGCCTTCGGAAGTTCCGAATGATTCCGGAGGTCCTCCGACGTTTAACAGCCAATCGGCATCTTTTACTTTTCACCATTCGTAAGTGCAAAAGATTACCGAAGGCAACCTCGTCCCCAGGATCTAACTCGAAATTTCTTCTGCTTTTGCCTTGGGACGAGGTCATTTCCGGCTTCGGTCGTTAGATCCTGGATTCACTTCCAAGATTCTTGGCACCTCGTCCCGAACGCTTATTTCAAGTATAGTATAGTTTAGTATCAACCTCGGTTACAGTAATGATTGTAAAAAATATAAATATTTCCATTAAACTGTATTATGAACATTTATGTCTATCATCAGAAAGAATAATGTTTGCTACGATATGAAAAATAAAATAAAATAAACCATATTTTAATCCATTTTCCTGGGTATTTCAAATTTCAAATTGGGTATGACGTCAGGCCGATAGCCAATCACAGCCGAGGTATTCGGTTCTGATGCCAGGGCTTAACAAGCCAAGGTTAAGCCCAGGGAACGAGGTTGTACCGAAGGGGAAACGAAGGCGGCGTAACGTTGTATTCTTCCTTGAAGTTTGGACTATGTTACTGATCATACAGGGCCATTAGAATGAAAGAAATATCCAATTTTATTCACATTATCCTCGTACACAAACACTGGCGATGCGATGATTGTGCTCTATTTGATATTTCTGCTAAAAAACGCTGCGAACACGAAGCTTACAAAGGTCGACGTCAATATTGTTTTTATATGCTGACACATCAACTTCGCACGTCTCTGACTCAATGAACAAATGATGGTTTTTATGGTACAGAGAATCATTTTGTAACAAGTGGTTTCATGAAATCGAATTACGAATAGTTTATTGTTCCCGTGTAAGAGAATATCACATATGGACGATACATGTAGTTACAATAAACGTAAGTGCAATAGTGCAAAAAAGGCCTTGTGGAGGGTTTTGTAGCCTGTACGATTTTGATGTAGGCCTACTTACTGAATAATGGCATTCTCTTTGTCTGATCCCGATGGAACAAGTGACTCTTTGGCAACGTTCAAGTCATACTGAGTATAGACAGATCGTTACTACATCACTGCTATTGTGCGGAGTAACTCCGACCACTAAAATAAAATTACGTCTTCAACCGCAGTTGCGTGAAGGGTGAATTACTCTCTTTACTTGGCTAAAAAGCGCCACAGAACACAGCCCGTTAGTATCAGGCTTTAGTGCCCGCTGTACGAAATTTTTCATCCACTCTTCTTTGGAAATCAGAGTCCAGGGCCCATATTCATAAAAGTACTTAAGTATAAGTGTGACACTTATCCTTTGTTCAGCACAAAAGATAAGTATCACACTTAGACTTAAGTAGTTTTATGAATATCGACCCAGGGGTGGCCGCATAGAAACTCCACTAGCGCTAGCGGAGCCCATCTGCCGATAGTGCTGTACATTTTTCCATGCATTTTAACACCGATAGGCTGTCGAAGCACTAGCGGAGTTTCTATGCGGCTACCCCTGGCCTATTGGGGGTTCAATACATAAACCCGCATGATTGAGCGCATTCAGAAAATTGTATGAAACGTTTGATGGTGTACAGCGGGTTTTATTCGCATCAGAGATTTCTTGTTCAAGGGTGCGTTCATACTCCGTCCGGATTTTACGCCGACTATGATCAATTTCGATGTGTGTGCACATTCACGCCGTGGAAACCTGCGATCAATTTCATGCGCTTGACGGTATGAATTGTGGTTACACTACATAGAAATCCCCGGGTTTTTTGACACCCGGTGTAATGTCTCAGAGTGCCTCCCATTCCTGCTGCCCGACCGGGCATTGGTAAACGGGATTTTCTGTTTGTCAGTGCCTCCCCGGGCATTGACAAATGACTGAGTCATGTTTTTAATTGCCCCCCGGGGGCAATAGGAAACGAATGCGTGTTATGAAAATTTCTGTTTAAAATGCCCCCCCCCCTCGATAATTTGTATGTTTGTGCACAGGCATCAAGTCTTTTGTACTTGTAGGGGTAGGGGGTAAAGAAGACAAGGCATGCAACTGTTCATTCACCTGATTACTGATAAATGCAAAAAAAAACACTGCAAAAAATCAATAAAAATCAGCATGAAATCTTCTCGCCGCATGCGATTTTTTTCACACCAGGTGACGCCATCTTGTTTTTCATCGTTTCGAACACCTGTACGACGTCATGGGGGTACCCAATTGGTGACGTCATCTTGTTTTCCCAAATACCGCAAACATTGTTCTTATCGTCGTTTCAAAAATAAACTAACTGCATAATGTTTACGCTTCCATGTACGCCTCCCTATAAGGGGTTGACTAGGGTTAAGGATTAGCCCTCGTGCGGGGGATAGTCATAGGGTTAGCCCCCCTGGGGGAGGGTACGGTTAGGGGTAGGGATTGGGGTCTTAGGGTTTTGTGGGGTAGGGTTAGCTAGGGTTAGGGTTATGGGGTCGGGTATGTGTAGGGGTAGGGGTCGGACTAGGATAACGGTTAGGATTAGAAAGTAGTCCGAGCAAATGACGTGTACCGTACTATAAAAGAGGTTTTCCGACTGACTCCCCAGCCCCCTAAAAAATCCAATGCGGAGCGTAGAGCCTCGGTAGCACAGCGGTTAGAGCGTAGGTCCACTTAAGTTTAGCTAGCTAGCTATGTGGATAGGCCCTGGTTCGAATCTTCCTGATGGCATTACGCAGCATTTACCAGTCCATTTTATGCCTTTTTCAGCCTAAAAAGACTTTTTAAAAGCTTTTTTGGCCGCCAGGAAACGTGATTTTTGTCGCAAAATGATCATGAACACATTCTACGTTGAATGTGCCAAATTTGGAAAAGATGGCGTCGCCTTGTGTGAAATGAACGAATGAACATATGCATCTTCCTGATTGGCTGAATGGTGAAATAACATTATGTGATATTCATTGTTAGATATCAAGCCAATCATACATTATAAATGTTGGTCATCAGAAAAAAAGACTATTTTAAACGCGAGAAAAAAAGAAAGCAAGCAACCGTAAATAACAAGATTCACATCATTCCTGCTTATGTCAACAGTGTACGGATAATATGAGAACAGGAAACAATTATTCTGCAATGATTATTGATAAATGTACAAAGATGAAATGAAGACCCTAGAGCGAGACTCGAACCCGCCGCCTCCTGATCGGTAACTAGTCATCTGAAAGGAAAGAAATACCAGTTAGTGACTGCGCCTATTGAGGAAGGCTGGCGGCCAGATGATTTTTTCTTGTCCTTGTAATTCGCCTCTTCGCTTACAATACCCTTACACATAAAACCACAACCTAAATTCGTGTTACATAATATAGGCCTAGATCAATGGAAGCAATAATGTACATGAGGGGGCATTATAAGAAGGGGGACAGTCACAGACATTATAGTTGTAATGTCGATAAATCCCCTATGCTAAAAATGCCCGGGGAGGCAATGAAAAACGTGCCTCCCCGGGCATTGGCATACAGGGGGCAATAATATACATTACAGGGTCTAGCCCGGCTCTGAAAAATCCCTCCTGAGGCCCGGTGCCCGTCAACACTACTCAAATGTTGTGACGGGGACCTAAATTAAGCCCTCCAAAACCGTTCGAGCTCGGAGGGGATTATTACACCGCGTTTTCAACAGGTGTGGACAGAAAAAAACCCGGGTTCAACACGGGTTTTTTTATGTAGTGTAACAAGGGCTAATATTGCTGGCATTCATTCAGTATTGTGTTTCAAAAACTGCAAACTCGTCTGGAGAAGGTCTACTGGTGTGACGCCTAGGCCAAAAACCATAGCACACATTGGACACGTTCCGCTGATCTCCATTTGTCATTGCCGTTCCCCCTATTGTTAACACTCCCTCTACCTTTGGTTGGACTTAGAAAATTTCAGCTGTGATCCGACGGCCAGGTAAGTGGGATTTTCCCGTATATGGTACAAATTAGACTGGTACCCGATCCTAACTATTTTACATCGGGCTTTTGCATATGTTAGGACCGGGCGTGCCTACCGCCTTCGTGCCTCTGATTGGTCGGTGCTGGCGCAGGTGGTAAGTATGTGAACTATTATGTTGATAGATTTTCTATTTTTAACATGGAAAACCCCCGGCGTGATTGGTGAATTTCCTGGGTCAAAGGTCGGTCACCTTCTATCTGCATTCTGGTACGTCAGCCGTATTGAGAATTGAATAAATTTACATAATTTACATAAAATTTTCAAGTGACGTCACTGTCAGAATTCCTCCACAAATGGCGGCCACGACTGGTCCTACCATTCAAAAGCGACACCATCGGTAGGACCAGGTACTAGTCTAGGTACAAATGTGAGCAACAAAAGCATACAAATACTTACCTCGAATTCTTGAGCATTTGGTATTGCTTTAATTGAAGGCAAAACGGTCATCTCTCCTGTTGGTGTCTGGCGGGAGATGGCCATCAACGAGTTCGCGCCTTCTGATGGCCCTGCGGACAACAACCAACCGGTTGACGATCACATTGATGGGACCAACATAAATTCGTCTAGCATGGGGGGGGTTAGTTCATCTCGACCAGCCACGTATGCCCCTATCCTTGCATTGTCGTTCCCAAATTGATGTACAGCATCTTGGTATGCCTGGATTTCATCATCATTAACGGCATCAGGTCGCAGCCTCCTAACTCTAACAGGCCCAGCCATGTTTAGGGAGTCTACACTCTCCCACCTCACACCCAACTGATCTTTAGACTGATTTTCTGATGATCATTCATGACAGTCAAGTTCAGTACAGTGGCCTGATCATCAGCCATGACTATGATGATGATTTTTACGAAGCACTATATGGTGAACCCAACTCAGTCTTGTGCCCGTTGTACACGTTAGGATTTTTTTGTACTAAAAATTATAAATGAGGCCAAAAATAGATAAAGACCAAAAATGTGACACTAGAGATTTCAGGAAAGCACACCCTGCCGGCTCTCGGACCCAATATCTCAGCAAATACTGGCCAGATCTCACTCATTTTAGCATCATAATAAAGAAAACAACTTATTGCACATACCCTCCAAGTTTCATCAAGATCAGCCAACAACTTTTTGCACTATCACCTACCATAAAAGCAAATGTTTTGAAAATTCCATGCAAACATCCATAATCCATCGACAAAGCTTTCACATTGTGATAATAGATGGCGCAAAACAACCTCGCCAATACAAAATGCATTACAAATGTGTCTGTGGCAGCGCCACGTGCTAAATAATGGAACTAATTTCACCATCATTTCCCAGGAATGCCTGTGCGGCGCGATTTCACTCTTGGATTCCCTCGAAACGGAGGTGATAGTGCACAACCACGACCGACCTTGATGAAACTTGGGGGTATGTACAAAAAGTTGTTTTCTTTATTATGACGCTAAAATGAGTGAAATCTGGCCAATATTTGCTGAGATATTGGGCCCGAGAGCGGGAAGGGTGTGCTTTCCTAAAATCTCTAGTGTCACATTTTTGGTCTTTATCTATTTTTGATGAGGCTCATGAAGAGTGATTTCGGTCAAAGGCTACCGATTGCCTTGCTGAAAGGCATTGTGAACATTCATTTAAGCCCCATTTATAATTTTTAGTAAGAAACATCCTACGTGTACAACGGGCATTAGTCATAGAGCTTGACTGTGGCCTAAAGTGCGTTTCTAGTCATATTTGCCGAACCACAAATCACAGATTCACTAAGGCCTGTGATTTGTGGTTATGTTCCATTGCAAGGTTAAATGAGAGCAACGACTGGACATGCAGGAATGCACTTCACATGGTGAGTACCCGAAATTGGATCAGGTATTACATGACAAAATCTCCCCAGAGAGTAAGGACCCCTGATATCATGAATAGATAACAACTCTATTGTATGTTTTTCTAAAGTAATTTTCTTTTTAATATATTCTATGCACCCTTGACAGCCTGGTTTGATGTCGTTGCATCTACAACAATATATGAAATATTTTGCCTACAGTAAAATACAATTTGTGAAACCTTCTCCTTGTAACCTACCAAAAATTATGGCTATTCTATCGAACTGTAATTCAATATTACAGGCTCTAGTGGTCCAGTCTTTCAGCTCTGTCCAGAAGTTTTTTACAAATCTACATTCCCAGAATAAGTGGAGTATATTTTCGTCACCTATTTCACAAAATGTACAAGAGTTATTAGTCTTTTCTTCCGTGTTTGAAAAGTTTGGTGTTCGTAACTTATTTGGACCGTGTCTGTGAAAACCCGGACAAAGTCGCTGGGGACTAACATAGGCCTTGATCATACCTGCGCTTTGTTGCGCAATCGATAAGGCATTTTTTTCGACTAACAGACCGTCGTTTTTTATTGTGCTCAGACTCCCTACATAACCTATTAACCCTGTGGTGTTCAGCGATTTTGGGAGGGTTTTCCCGGTCACAATTTTCTGAGAAGAATTTGATATTGAAAAAGTTGTATTTTACTTTCTTGAGTGACTGTTTTAGCTAGCTTGTAATGAAATTTCCAATTTCCAAAATGAAACATTATTGCCAGAAAATGATTGACAGATAATGTCCCGTTGGTATCAATGAGGATTATGTTGGTCAAGGCTGGGGTCAATATGTCCGCGTACTTTGCACACTAGGTCTGTGAATCCGAGATGAAATACCAGAAAAACCCAAATGTAAGATCAGGGATGCCTGCCATTTCGAGCGATCTGGCTCCAAGCTGCAGGGAACAGCGTTAGCAAGAGGTATTTGAGCATCGGTGCATGTTTGCTATTGCTGTTTCCTGTAACTTGGGGCCAAATTGCTAGAAATGTTAGGGGTCCCTTACAACTTGGTCTTTCTGATATCAACAGCCCTAGCTCTAAGGGTAAAACTATCGTGTGGAGGACCCAGAAGAAACTTTTTTTACATGATCTTCCAAAAGAAAAACAAACATCACTTGTGCAGTACATGTATCTACAAATAATTCATATAGTATATACCAGCTAAAATTACTAGTAAATGTTGAAAACAAGAATACACGTACTATGTACATTAGTTGTGCAGTATGTACAAAAAGATTTGATTCAAGAAAGAATTACCGATACATTCTAAAGAAAAAATATGTACATCAGTTGTGCGGTATCTACGCAAAGATTCATATACATTGTACCAGCTAAAATTACTGATACTACATGATACTACATCAGTTGTGAGTATCTACAAAAAAGATTTTTATATCAGCTATATTACCATCACTTCCAAGAGAAAAATGTACATCTGTGATACTAAAATACTGTAGATCATCCAATAGTGTCTGATAAAATTTATACTCATAGTTTTCATGGTTTCACTACAAATTACAAAAATTACTTATTAGAATTGTACAATTCCATCTGCACTGTACAAGATTGTTATGTTTGCACTCGTGCATAATAACTTGGCTTTGTAATTCTAATTCTGTCGAACATCATTGCTGTTGTATCTTGTATCTATCTAAGTATTTTATTTTGCATATCTATCTATGTATTTCATTTTGCACTACTTTATTTACATTTATTATTTTGTCTTGGGGCAAAGCCTTAAGCGATCCTATTAGGATCTTGGCTTTGTCCCTGACCACAATTCTTCCCATGTGTATGACATTTTTGTTACTGTTTGTGTTGTGTAACACCTTTTACATGCGTGTACTCAACACACACCATGCAATGTGTCGTCACCCCTGCACTTGACCGATTATGTCCACCGTGCAAGGGGGGTCTAGAATCAAGCAGGAGGACTAGGCCTAGGAATAAAACACTGCCACACCGAAATACCTAAGAATGTTCTATTTATTCAACTTCAACAATGATGAACATGGTAACTTAACTTTACCGACCTGGACCAGTAGCAATCCAGCCACAGGTGCTAACCTAACCAACCTGGACTAGTAGCAATCCAGCCACAGGTGATGCTTGTACACGGATATAATGCACAAGTAGTGAAAAGCAATCATAAGAACAGTAGCAGGATGAAGCTGTACTCCTCAGATATGTCCAATGGGGACAGTACGACTAAATCTCAAGTTCCCACAAATTTAAAGTGGTCAAATCCACCCAATNAGTTTGGGCTAAGCCCGAATAGAGGGCAGCAGCTCACAAGGCTCTATGAAAGTAAAGGGGCAATGGCCCATGAAATATTAACCAGGCTACAGTTGGTGAAAATAAATATCAAATATCAAATATCATTGGCCATTGAAAAAAAACATTGGCCATTGAATAGTTTGTGGGGGAATTGGCGGGGTGTCAAGAGGCTGTGAATTGGTCAACTACATGTACCAGGAATCCAATGAATTGACGCAGCCTGTTAAGGAAATTGACCCTGCATCACAAACACGACCTTCTTTCTCATTATGAACGAGAAATGACAACACTTCGTTTTCATTCACCACCACAACTCACAATAGTGCAGAGACCTGTGTCAAAGGTGTTGCATGCGTGGCCAAAAATGTTTTGAAAAAAGTGCACCAAAATCACATTTCTACACAGAATAACTGAAATTATAGGATATATTATGAAAGGCCTTGATGAGTAGAACACAGTGACATAAAAATTTTGAACGAAATCGTGCAAATAAAAAAGTAGCAAAAAACATACCTTCACAAAATTCCTTCTGTCAAAATGTGGCTTTCAGCCGAATTTTTCGACGCTGATATCATAAGACAGAAAGGAAAATTTGCTACCGGTACTATATACGGGAAACTCCCACTTACCACATCGCCCCTTCTGCGGTGATAAAATTTTCTAAGTCCGAATTTTCCCTATTTCTATAGGGGAGGTGGGTGGTAAATGGAATGCTCATAATAGAGTTGTCGCTGAAAAGGTCTGTTCCATGTCCCCATGACTGAGTGCTATACCGCAGGACATGCCAAAAGCATGAATAACTATGGTCTTGTCAGTGAATACCAACTATGACACAACTTGTTGCCGTAGTGTTAAGTCGGTGACAGACTAGCGCGACGCGGCGCGGAGCTAAGCGTTTTCTTTTGTGTTTTCAGGCACTACTGAGCACCATGTGCAGTGGAGCGCAAAAACAGAAAAGAAAACGCGTCGCTCCGCGTCGCGTGCGCCCTAGTCTGTCACCGCCTTTATTCGACGTTCTGCGTGCCTGTGTTGGGTATAAGAAATCACCCTGGATGATCAATTTCTGTTAAGCTGAGGGTTGCTGTTAAACTGAGTTGATGCTCGTAGTTAATCTGAGTTAAAATGGCGGATTTTCACCTTTCTTCATCGACTGACGTGGAAAATGAGGATGTAGGCCTATCGGAGGAAACTTCAAGGTGAGACATCATCAGACTAGGCCTATCCGCTAACCACGATGCTAAGCTATTTATATCTAGCAGTTCAGCTTCAATGAACCACTACGTCCCGAGATTAGGCGTTTAACACGCCGAGGCATCAGTGACGACCGATGTTGAAGCGGTGAAAACCGCTAATTTTCGGGGGTTTTGGCCACC
>NMRB01001271.1:112239-123859 GCA_002633025.1 Notospermus geniculatus
TATATCATTGGGTATCTTGAGAGAGATAATTACAGGGTGACTAAATACCAGACTAGGCAATTCATAAAGCACTGTCGTGATGGTAAAATCTATATTACTCTCAGCAAATCTTCCAGTATGGTGATTCAGCTTTGTCTACCGAGGCCTATTGCGAAGGGATTTAAACAAACATGCTCTGGTATCTCTTATGCTAAGCGCGTTTTCTTTGAAAAGGGGTCCGGAAAAACGACGTTTACAGAGGAAATCGCCTTTTATCCCATAATCAACGATTGGTCGTTTGATCATTACGTATTCAACCCCAAAGATGGCGCATTATTACATTTTCATCGCTCTCCACGGATGGCTCCAGTCATGGAAGACCATTTACTTGCTGCTGAAGTTTACGATGTTGTAATATAAATGTATAAGACTAAAATGGTACATACTAAAATGGTAATATATTCATCAGCCGGCGATGAGTCGTTGTAACGTTTTTCCATCTGACAGTGTTTTGCTACAAAAGACGATGGACACATGACTTTTTTCAAAAGGACAACACAGAATGTTTCCCGTACAATGATGGGAATAAACACTGGGAAACGGGAACACCCTGGCACTTTACACCTGCTCCCGAATGAAGTAACCTCGATTGGGGACTACTGCTGCATGAATCGAGGCGGAGTTTGTGTATCTTATCCATGTCTGTCGTTGCTAACCTCCTTTTCATCATGTTTATAGTTAAACAAAATTTACAGATACAAATTACATCATCGAATGTCGTTCGTTCCTCCGATCGAATCAACGGAAAGGGATCTTTCGGTTTCATTTCACCTGACCGAGCCATTTGTAGCGGCACATTTCGTAGAACACCCAGTACCGTGGTCGCGAGTTCTGGTGTACACTCCGCGCCATGATAACCTTTATCAGTTATTATATAATTTTACCTTCTACCAACGCCTACGAACAGATTACTTGATCTTTGCGGTGCACCTTCTCGACTACCGCTTGTGTGTTCTTGTTAGGATGACCGGCAGAAAAGCAGACATCACTGAAATATGGATGTACCAGTTATCACGTGGGAAATTGATGGTGAAGTTACCTGTTCCACCTGAAGAAAAATGCAAGGTGCTTCATGTAATTCCTGGTGGTGCCCAGCTCTATTTTCACACTGTGGATACATTGAGATATGTTTTCTATTGTTTGGTGTCCGCGCGAACGGCAGTGTCCTTGACCTTTTACGACCTACACAGGAAATTTAAGAATGGTAAAATGACGTATGCGTTCGTGCACAATACAACTCTTCAATTTCAACTGCCAATCAAAATCATATATGAAAACCCGGGTCGTCCTTGGTTGTCTTTGTTCCACGTGGCGAAATATCCCGTTCTCATCTTCATAAACAGAACCAAGCGTCGCTTACACGTTGTCCTAGTTGTTCGCAATTCAGACGTACACCCTAAAATATGGCGACACGAATTTCTTATGCCAAAGATTTTTTCTGCCTCCATTCGGGCCTCCGTCGTCAGCAATGATGCATTAGGGGTGTTTGTTGTGCGTTTTTGGCACACTAGGAAAACAAAATACAATAATGGTAGCTGGGAGTATTCCGGTTTAGAAATGCATAAGATTTGTTCATCCAGTCTGAATGAAAACTATGACGTCATCAGTCAGCTACGGCTTGAAATGCATGGAGCCAGTGTCAGCGAAAAGGAACTCATGACCTTGGAAGACACCATGTTTGACCAAAACAGGAACGTCCGCGTGATACATCGGAAATGCAAGAGATATGCTGTAAATATATTTTTAGCCACAAATTAGACGAAGGGAAAACAGAATGTCGTGGACGTTTGTGAGCGTTCACAACACGATCTTGATGGCTAAGTGGGGAAAGACAACTGTCGAGTGAAAACGTCACATCTGAATCAATTCAGACCGCACCTGTCATGTTTGCAGGTGACGTCATCTGATTGGTGGAGAAACTTAAGTTCAAATTCATCAGTGAATGAACTGTTGACGACGTGTTTATGCTGTGAGTCCACAGGCCTGGTTTGTTCTCTATCCGATTGAACATGATTTTGTTCGCTTTCAAACATGCATTATCAGTCAAAGCGGATGGAGTATAAACAAGGCATTAGTTTTTCTATGAGAGCGGGAGGAGAAAAGAAGATTATCATGGTCTAAGAGCTCCTGGAAGACACGTTTCTGTAGAAAACGTTATCTCCGAGTGTCACACGATGGAGGTACCAGGCCAGATCATGCTACATGAGAGCATTCCCAGCGCACTGATTACTCCCGCCGAGATCAAATTTAAGGAATGCTCCCTCGACTGCCCCAATTCCGGATCACAACCTCGTAATCACATTTATTTGAGGCCAATGAGTGGAATTAAATAACTGGAACTGAGGGGAGGCGGGAGGGACCTTACACTCATATCTCGCAGTGTTTTCGTTCGCTCCTATGTTCCGCTCACAAAACAGTGCTTCGAATACAAGTGTAACAGGAATCAACGTCCTAGGAATGCAAGTTCGGCAAACAATAGCTCGATATTGTAAGGTTCTATTTGAATGGCCATGGTCTCTTTAGCCATACCATATATTCTAATGCGTCGCTGAGCAATAAGACCGGACTTTGATTCCAGTGGGACTTTGAACCCTGTCACACCGGTATTCTGCCGATTGGCCCCAGTGTGTATCCGACGTCCCGGTCTCCTACACACTGGCACTTTTGGGGCTCAAAAGCCGTGAACACCACTAGATGGCACTCCACAGGGCTCCAGCCAATCACCACGACCGTCCTCATTCTGGAGAACTAAGTAGGAGCAAACTCCATATCCACTTTCGCTGGCATCGCTCATGTGATGAAGCTGAGCTGAAGTAACGTTTGTGAAGTCCGGTGGTTTCATACATCTCCTAGTCTGGAACTCGGCAACTTTAGGAAGTTCAAACAACCACTTCTGCCACTTGGACAAATGTTCCTCTGGAATCTCGTCGTCCCAACCAATCTGTAATCTGCGTAGATCCTGGAGTATCAACTTAGTCTTCAGTACAAATGGAGACAAGAATCCGATAGGATCGTAGACGGAACTCGTCACCGAGAGAATCCCTCTCCTAGTAGCAGGCTTCTCCTTGAACTCTGCCTTAAAACCAAAAGTGTCCGATTCGGGGTTCCATCGTACCCCTAAAGCTCTCTTCATAGGCAAGCAATCCTTAGAGAGATCAATATTTTTGACATCTTTACCTCTCTCCTCAACGGGTATAGAGTCTATAACGTCCTTGTTGTTGCTGACCCACTTAAGCTGGATTTAGCTGCACGCGGTATGCGGATTGCGGAACGCGGTAAGCGGAAAGTTCAATGCATTTCGCATACAACAAATCGCTTCCGCCGGGGATTCCGCGGCCCTATACCGCATTCCGCGTGTCAGCTAAATGCAGCTTTAGTCAACCGAAAACCGCCTCTCGAACACAGATTTACTGTATCAGCAACCAACGGAATGGCTCTATCTGCGGATGCCTTATTCTTCAGATAGTCGTCAACATAGAACGAATTATGCACGCTACTAGCTACCTCAGGATCATAAAGTTCCTTGTTGTCCGTAGCATTTTGACGCAGGGCGAAGTTGGAACAACTGGGCGAAGAGGAAGCGCCGAATACATGTACACCGTGGAGGATCGCGATACCATACAGCCGCGTCATTCTGCATGAAATTCATCCGTGAATGCAGTACTTTTGTGAGGGGAATTGCAGAAAAACGACACACGATATGCCTTATATGAAACATCCAAAAGAAAGTTTACATTTACAGTCACCAGATGAAATGAATAAAAACAAGCCTGGTGGCTACAAGGGTTCGCGGACATGGAGCTAATTTGACATTGGGGCAGTTATCTATTTTTGGTTGTAGTGTAGCATTGGTANCACACATTACCCAGCCTGTTACCTAATATGTAGTGCTATATTTCATCGGACAGTCTGGAGTTCCAAACAGTTGTGAATAGAGGACAACTCTAGTGTGAACTGTTCTTGAAGGAAGTTGTTTACTGTGTGAATTGTTCTTGAAAGAAGTTGCTTGTGGTGTAAACTGTTCTTGAAGAAAGTTGCTTGTGGTGTGAATGGTTCTTGAAGGAAGTTGCTTGTGGTGTGAACTGTTCTTGAAGAAAGTTGCTTGTGGTGTGAACTGTTTTTGAAGGAAGTTGCTTATGGTGTGAACTGTTCTTGAAGAAAGTTGCTTGTGGTGTGAACGGTTCTTGAAGGAAGTTGCTTGTGGTGTGAACTGTTCTTGAAGGAAGTTGCTTGTGGTGTGAACTGTTCTTGAAGGAAGTTGTTGTGTTGTGTGAACTCTTCTTGTATTATCTGGAAGTATAATGAAGATACTTCCATAGTTTGACCTGTCAGATAATACTATCTGGAAGTATAATGAAGATACTTCCATAGTTTGACCTGTCAGATACATGTAATACTATCTGGAAGTATAATGAAGATACTTCAATAGTTTGACCTGTCAGATAATAATATCTGGAAGTATAATGAAGATACTTCCATGGTTTGACCTGTCAGATAAAATTATTTATTTTCTTTCAGGACTTGACATAACCGGTGAGAAGTTTGTCACGATCAAGCCTCGTGAGACAACGGACCACACAATCACAATCCACATTCCATCAGCTGAAGTTTTTGCTGCTCCTGTTAGGTAAGGTTGGAAAGTGTTAAAGCCATACAATCCCTGGAGCCAGCAGTTGATCTACGAGCTATTTCAGTCCAAGATAGAAAAAAATGTCTGTTTGAAATTTCAAGCAAACATTATAGCAAATCAATGTATACCGTATACGCAAATATTTTCACGGCTAAAATATTTAGCGGTTGGGGTCCGTAAGTACCTTTTCGCGTGGATAAATATTCACGGTTGGGGTCCGATATAAGATTTCAAACACACTGCATTTTCAATGGTGCGTGGTGTAATTCAGTGCAACCACGATGTATTACGGGATCGTCGACGATTAACCTGGTTCCCTGGGCGTCCGACGGTGGCGCTGGCTGACGATTCGTGTCGAAGCCCAGGTATCCACAACCGTCTATAAATAGCAGTGACGTCATCACTAGGAAAGCCGTGTCCAAAAGCGAAGTGCAAAACAGATGTGATGTGTGTATTACCTGTCAGAAATGACTTCTCTGCTGCACGTTGTCAACAATGTCTGCAGAAAATGTACTCACAATCGATAACTCAAATGTATCGTCGATATACAGTACTTGTAGTTTTCCATGATTTTAATGTCTGAACTGGCCCAAAGCGAAGACGCCATCTTTAAATTTGAAATTTGACTCTGTATGCGATTCAACACTCGATTCACTCCAAAATTAGTCAGAGCTTAATCGTTAATTATAAATTTCAATTTCCACTTTATTAGAACTGTTACAACTATTCTAAAACATGCTGATGATAACAAATTTTTTATATCCCAATCAACCTGATTTACACGATGTTTAATCGACGCTCAGAATCAACGGCTTCCCACTAGCCGGAATTGCGGCTATTTTTCTGAGTTGCGGATACCTGGGCTTCGACACGAATCGTCAGCCAGCGCCACCGTCGGACGCCCAGGGAACCAGGTTAGTCGACGATTGGAAAATGGTTTGTGTGTAATAGAATTCGCAGGGGTATTGACCAGTTCGCGATTTTCGCGGTAATTTTTATTCGCGAAAATATTTGTGTATACGGTATATTATTATATGCAGGGGGAAAAATGCAGCCAAAGACTGTAAGATTCGATATTTCGACATAATTAATCGGTATTTCTGATTCAACTGCCATTATACCAAAGTTGTTTACATCAACAGCTGATCAACACCATTGCCGAAGCGGTATGAAAGATTGACTGACATTGATTGATTGACGCTGATTGATTGGACATTGATCTTCAGTATCACCACAACTAAGATCAAAATTCGTACCTAATTATGGCTAAATTTATATTTTATTTCCTCTGTTTTTCTAACATTTTTCTAATGCGCGATAATTCACTGCATTTGAAAACACAATGTCGATATCAAAGCCGAATTCTATGCCTGATGATCGCCGGTGGCTTCGGGGATTGTATGGCTTTAAAGTAGCACGGTATTGGATCTCAAATGCGTTATTTGACTGCCGACGTAGAGGAGCCACCTAGCAGAAGCAATACGAATTACAAAAATCCATTACAAAATGTACGCAGTAAATCGGGCCAGTCGCCGGAATCTAGTTAGTCTCTTGGGTTGGAGAGTGGCTGTGATCTTACTGCACCGACCGAGCTATTTCATGACGTACAGGTGTCCTACCTTTTCAGCTCCTTCCTCATCGGCGTCGAAGACAAAACTTATCAACGCCAGAAACGTGGCGCCGTGGCTGTTACCGAGGGCTTGAAGTTGTCTGATTACCACACAGCCAAAAAGAACGGCCTCCACTGGTACGTCGCGGCAGAACTTCCTCGAAACTTCAGCGGACCATTCACGATTGGGGACGGCAAGACTTATGGGAAATACACAAACCAAAAGTTGGAAACCGGGCATAGTTATGATGTTCTGTTCGGTGTTGTGAGTGATCTGGATGGTGTAAGTTCTAACTCTTTTTAGCTCACCTCTGTGAGGTGAGCTTCTCCCATGGTGTGTTGTCCGTCGTCGTCGTCGTTAACAGGGGTGGTACGTTTTTAAACCACTTGGGTTACAAACTTGAAATTTGGTGTACAGGTACCCTATGGTAAAAACTATCTCTGGACCGAAACTTAGCACTGCCGCTTGTACACTCTGGCCTCAGGCCTTTAGATTCCCCCAAAACGACACCGTTATAAGGTGTCGCCCAAATTCCTGCTAATGAATGTCCCCAAAATTGATGTCCCCAAATTCAGCCCCTCCAAAAGACAAAAACTCCATGAAGACAACAAGCTTTGTCATTAAAGTTTTCCCCAAGAGTTAATAGCTCTCCTAGCATTTCTGAGGAGTGTAATAAATAGCTCTTCTGCAGTTTTCAGACATGAAGGATAGGGTTTTCTTTATTTCTATGACTCTCATAACTACAAAACCCAGTCTCCTTGGTGACTGATGGCTACGAGATGGAGATGAATACGCGACGAAAAATGTCCCCAAAATAAGGTAAAAAAATAGAGGTGTCTGGACTTCAGGGGAATCTAAAGGCCTGGGCCTGTAGGGGGAGCTTTGTGAAAACCTTCTTTTGGCCGTATCGCCTGAACGCTGTTAGCTAGAACCACCAAACTTTTATGGTGGATTCCTCTGATGAGACTACATCACATAAATGCCGGGTTTTTGATTTGACCTACTTTTCAAGGTCACAGAGGTCAAAGTGCAAAATTCACTGTTTGGTGGCACATTTCATGGCTATTTGACATAGAGTGTTGTGATTTGGTGTGAAGATATATCTAGGCACCCTGCACAAATGCACCAAATTTCAACCCGATCGGACTTCAAATATGGCCGCCAGGAAGCCATCTTGAAAAATGGACTTTGACCCACATTTTATAAATATGAGTAGGTAGGATGTTTTAACCTTGTCAAACTATGTATCTAGGTACCATATAAATATATGGTAAATTTCAGTCAGATTCGACGTCAAATATGGCCGCCAGGGAGCCATCTTGAAAAATGGACTTCGACCCACACCTCATAAATAGTGGTAGCTATGATGCTTTAAACCGTGCCTAAATATGTGTCTTGGTACCGGTACTGTCTACTTATATGCCAAATTTCGGTTCGATTCGACATGGCTGCCAGGTGGCCATCTTGAAAAATTTACTTTGGCCATGTCTTCACCGGTAGTAAATGTTACAATGTTTCAATGTTGTCTAAATATCTATGCAAGTATCCTGTACATTCCTGCTAAAATTTCAGTCCCAAGGAACGTCTCGTGTGGCCACCAGGTGGCCATCTTGAAAAATAGAATTTTTGACATCTGTGACCTAGGCAGGAAAGTACTTCTTGGTGTGTTCAGCTTTATCCTATCTATCCTGATCCTTCATCATTCTCCACGAGAGTCACAGTTTCACACTTAACCACGGAGACTTATCAAAGAGGTGAGCACAATGGCCCTGGCCATTTCATTTCCCAATTGATGCGACTGGTATTAAAAAAGTTGGGCCCGTATTTTAGAATGCTCCTCAACGTAAAGGAGTTCCTCAAGGCTGTTGTTCTCAACAGGAGAACAAAATAGCCTTGAGGAACTCCTTTACGTTGAGGAGCATTTTTAAATACGGGCCTTGGATTGTTGAATTAACTTCTGCTAATGCTTTTTTAACGAGTAGGCCAACTACCGGTGCACTGGCTGACAGAAATATTTGAACACTTTCAAAATTCTAAGTCATTTTCCTCTTTTGCTTTCCTTTCTTTTGTCTCTAACCACTAATTATTTTTCTTATTAATCAGAACATTTTTACCTTGACAGGTGTGTTATTCCCATGAGACTGTCCATGCCAAAGGTTACTGACATGGGGTTGCTGATAGATGAATAGCAAAGACAATGAAAAGCGCTTCATCCATACTTCTCCCCTCCAATAGCGTTAGCCTTTGAATTAGAGAGGCTTGAATGGCACCCATCATAATTATATTTGTTGCCCATGGATCAGCAACCCGTTGTCTATAAACTTTTATGTGGACAATCTCATGGGATTATAATATAACCCACTTGCCAAGGTAAAAATGTTCTGATTTATAAGAAAAATAACTAGTGGTTAGAGACAAAACGAAGGCAAAAGAGGAAAATGACTTAGAATTTTGAAAGTATCCAAATATTTCTGTCAGCCAGTGTACGTGTGACGTGACTGATTTCGGGCAACTTGCTGGTAAATTTAGCTTAAAGCTCGTGTCGGCTGATCATAGATTTCACATTTATTTTCTTCCAGGAAAGGACAGTCAAGTTTGCTAGGACCTCCGACCAAATAACAGGCAAGTCATCCTTTCCCTTACGAAAAATTTCCATGCGTTATTTCTTTTTTCACATGTGGGAATTATTTCACATATGTGAAAATAAGTCCATGTGGGATTTATCCCACGTGTGAAAAATTCCCATGTCGGATTTTTGTTGAAATCCCACATGTGAATCTTACATGTAAATCCTACATTTTTTACATGTGTGAAAAGCCATTTCACATATGGGAATAGTCATTTCACATATGTGAAAAAAATTCACATATGGGACTTTTTCGTAAGGGTTTCTTTGGGATAAATGATGAATTTGTAACCCTTGGCTCACTCAGGGTATAAGCAGGTCAAGTACTGTAGTGAGAGGTGTTACAACATTCAAGTGTGATGGTGTGCATTATGGATTGCATGCAAAAATTAATGACGATGTTTGTAATATTGCTCCTATTCATTTGCAGTTACCAAGTTCAAATCCGAGCAGGATCCAATGATCTTTATTATTGTGGGTGTGGTTCTGGTTATTGCCATCATCATTGTAGGCGTTGGTTTTGGCTTCTATATCAGGTAATCCTTTGGCCCTGTTTCATAAAGTGACTTTAAGCTAATGGTACCATTAACTCAATGCATTTTCCATTTGATTAAAGGTACCATTAGCTTAAAGTCACTTCATTAAACAGGCCTCAGGCCTTTTGCCACGATTGGCTGTTTATGGTCGTGAAATGCAGTAAAAACTGGTGGACAGAAGTATTATTAGGACACTTTCCAAATTCTAAGTCATTTTCCTCTTTTGCCTTCCTTTTGTCTCTAACCACTATTTATTTTTCTTATTAATCAGAACATTTTTACCTTGGCAAGTGGGTTATATAATCCCATGAGGTTACCCATGCCAAAGGCTATTGACATGGGGTTGCTGATATATGAACATCATAGTTATCTTTGTTATTCATATATCAGCAACCCCTTATCAATAACCTTTGGCACAGACAATCTCATGGGATTATATATCCCACTTGCCGAGGTAAAATATTCACATCAATAAGAGAAAAATAATTTGTGGTTAGAGACAAAAGGAAGGAAAAAGAGGAAAATGACTTAGAATTTTGAAAGTGTCCTAATATTTCTGTCCACCAGTGTCAGTCAAAAGAGCCTCAGCTGATAAGAACTGATTTGTTCACGGTTGATCGGTTCTTCGGAGTACAGTCAACGTCGCATATAACGGCCATGCATATACCGACAATCGCCTATAACGTACTGAAACTGGAAGTCCCGATCCCGTTTTACAATGCATCGGCCAAATGTATATAACAGACTTTGCATATAACGGACAAAAATTGCTGGTCCCAATCAGTACGTTATAGGCGACGTTGACTGTATTTTTATCTGTGCATTTATTAGGGCTTCTGGTGGGATTTGTGTGGGCTGTGCATGTGGGCCTGGGTCAGACTTAAGCCGAAAGTAGGCCTATAGCTGAAGTTAGACACTTGTTCACTTTCAGACGCCGCCGTCGTCAAAAACACCTGAGCAAGGGCGAGAGTCCAATAGACAAGAAGGATACAAGGGCCTGAGGGGACGACAGTTCTCAATCGAGTTGGAGACCGCGTAAGTCATCATGACCACCAAGGGTTGTGACATTCCTCCGCCCTCCGACTACGCGCGCACAAACCCTTGGCAACTTTCGCCATCTTTACCTGTATTTCACTTGGCTGTTTTGTTATCACCCTTCCGTTCAGTATGCATTTGGTACCACATTTAGTTTTATTTCAAATAAAAATGTCATTTCAGAATAGCGACCTTATCCTTATTTTATCCTTATCCTTATTTTTATCCTTATATCCTTATCCTTATTTTTTTAATTTTTATTTTTATTTTTTTGATTAATTGGCAGAAATTGCGCACAAAGCTCAATCGGCTAGAGCGTTTGCCTGGTAATCCACAGGTCCCTGATTCGATTCTCGCCTTGGATGAGACATTTTTCACCCAGGGCTGTTTCCACTAGACCCGTTTCCGCAGCGGTTTTGCGGCACCGGGGCTCTTTTCACAGGCATTGGGACAATAAACGTGCCAGGTATTTTTAAACCATTGTAGGATTATCCAAAACCCTGTGAAATCGCAAAACGCAATGCAGGAAACCGGTCTAGTGGAAACAGGCCTTTAAGGGCCGTTTTGACGGGCGTTTTTATCACCGCGATAATCGCCCCTTTTTTTACACTCAGTAAAAACGGATCGCTCCGTAGGTCGATTGTCTGTTTTCACCAGCTGGTTTATCGCCGTGTTCAATTTCCACGGGCGATTCTCGGTGAAGACATGGCTTTTTGCCGGTGTACAGCTTCACTGTAAAAACCAATGGGCTCGAGAGACCCATGATTTTGTCCACTACCTGGGCACGTGGGTTTGAGATGAGAATGGGTCCATGGTACCCAGAATATTTGTTCTTCGAACCTGAAACGAGGAGGTCCTTAGGTTCCAGTAACCCATAATGACCAGTTTCACAGGTCACTTTGGCCCATCTACTATTGCTGCTCATGGGTGCCAACACCCCACGGTAGCATTCGTAGATGGGCCAAAGTGGCCTATGAAACTCTCATTATGGGTTACTGGAACCTATAGACCTGTCCGTTTCAGGCTCGAAGAACAAATATTCTGGGCACCATGGACCCATTCTCCATTGAACACATTTCAAACCCATGTGTTCAGGTAGTGGACAAAATCATGAGTCTCTCGAGCCCATTCGTTTTTACAGTGT
>NMRB01001271.1:126349-175628 GCA_002633025.1 Notospermus geniculatus
CATCCTACGTGACACGTACATGGATGACCTTGCCACATCTCTGCATGGGGAAGAGTCGGTGATAAATACTGCCAAGGAAGTGGATGCCTTGCTCGCAAGAGGGGGATTTCAAACTCATGCTTGGCTATAGCAAAGAAAAAATAGCAACGAAGTCATGGTGGCATTGAACAACCTGAATCTGGCAGTCCAAGAAGTTGATTTTGAGCATGGCAACTACCAATCGACGTCATCTTCGTATGTACTTCGGCTATTTCCGACGGGCCTCCGTACATATCTCGACTGTATTATGGGCGCCATCTTGCGCAGCGATACAGCGGTGAATTCTACCGCACTGCGCCGGAAGTGAGAAGCTTGACCGATAACATCCAAGTTGCATCCGCATGTTGAATAGTCCCTTGAAACGACGACAATTTTGCTTGTAATTCAACATACATCGTGTACATAGCGGATGAATATATTTATTCCATCATTAAACAGGCGTTAAACCGGTGTTTATAGTAGGTTTTTCGGTGTTTTTGGTGATCTACTTTATAACGTTTGCTTAACGTTTTCCAGCCATCTTGTTTGTCACATGACCAGATGAGATCACATGACCACTGAAAATAAGTAGTCTCTGCAATATGGCGGCCATGATACATCAGAGTCAATGACGATAAATTAATATTAAGTCATGACTCTGTGGCTCAGAGTGGACAACTACCTGGTTCAGCGCACACTAGGGGTACGCTGGGATGTTCAAGAGGACAACTTTGTTTTCATCCATAACCCCAAGGATAAGCCAATGAAGTGATGGCGTCAATCTTTGACCCTTGTGGCTACCTAACCCGTTTACGCTTCGAGCGAAGCTTCTGGCCCAAGAGCTCTGGAAGATCGGGTTGGCCTGGGATACTCGGCTCCCAGATGAGGTAGAGCGGAAATGGAAAGAGTGGTTGGCTGAGCTTGCCTGTTTGAGCACTTTCTCTCTGCCAAGACACCACTTGGGGTTTACCCCAGAGGTTTCCGAGATTGAACTTCACTTATTCTGTGATGCGTCAGAGGCGGCCTTTGCCGCCGTCGCCTATCTTAGATATCGCGTTGCTGATGGTAGCATTGTATGCTCATTTCTGGCTTCCAAATCGAGGGTGTCTCCTCTGAAGGTCTTGTCTATCCCTAGGTTGGAACTGCAGGGTGCGCTACTTGCCGCGCGTTTGGGGAAGACTCTGTACGACGAGCTCAAGATAAACATAAGCAAGAAGGTTCTTTGGTCTGACTCTGAGATTGTTCTAAAATACTTGGCTAATGAGGCTAAACGGTTCAAGCCGTTTGTAGCCAACCGAGTCGCAGAAATCAGCGAACTCACTGAGTCGGATGAGTGGAGATATGTCGCAACTGAGTTCAACCCAGTTGATCATGGTACCAGGGGTCTCCACCTGGAAGCGCTCACCCCTGATAGCCTCTGGTACACAGGACCAGATTTCCTGTGGATGGAGAGAGAAAACTGGCCACACACCGACTGCGCTTCTGACCTTGATGCAGGTGACCCAGAGGTAAAGAGAGTCGAATGTGGACTCGTCCACAACACATCGATCAGCGATGAGCCCGTTCCGATAAAGCCTGCCCCACGGTTTGATGTTAGTTCCCTTGTCAATCCTGAGGACTTTTCTAGTTGGAGGTCGTTGGTGCGGCGTACTGCATGGGTGCAACGCGCGCTGTGCAATTTTGCTGCAGCCGTACCCCGTCTTGGTCGTCAAGTCTGTAGAGAGCCAGAAGTTAATGCCGAGGAATATCGGGATGCTGAACTTCACTGGGTACAGGTCGCCCAGCGTGATGTGTACAATGCCGACCTTGAAACTTTAAGGCGTGGTGAACCGCTCACTCAGAAGAGTCATGTCTTTGACCTAGCGCCATTCTACGACAATGAGCTATGGGTCATGCGGGTTGGGGGCCGTTTAGAGAACGCCCCGGAGATCCCAGGGGACGCTAAGCATCAGATCATCCTGCCCGCCATGCACCACGTTACACGTCTTCTAGCTACTGACACCCATCGACGATTGTGCCATGGCGGGCAAGAGCATATAATCGCTGGGATGAGGCAGCGATATTGGCCCGTCAAAGCTCGCTTGGTAGCCAAACGAGCTGTTGATGGCTGCTTCCTGTGTCTTCGGAGGAAGGTAGCCCCTCGAGTTCCAAGAATGGCTAGTCTGCCACAGTGCCGGGTGGATGGTGCATCCGGGGCTTTCAACTATGTAGGCGTGGACTATTGGGGGCCTATGCTAGTCAAGGTAAGAAGAAACACAACAGCGAAAAGGTGGGGGTGTATTTTTACGTGTTTGAGTACACGTGCTGTGCATCTCGACTTAGCGGACTCCTTGGAAACAGGCGACTTCTTGCTGTGCCTTCGATCCTTTATCGGTAGACGAGGGACACCGCGGGAGATGTACAGCGACAACGGCACCAACTTCAAAGGCGATGACGCCGAGTTGCGACAATGCTTGGAGAATTTGGATCAAAACGAGGAATCTATCGTCTGTTGTCCCCTCTCGGGATAGAATGGCATTTCAACCCGCCTGCCGCCCCACACTTCGGGGGCGCGTGGGAACGTTTGGTTAAGTCAATCAAACGGGCGCTGAACGGTACACTGAAAAACGCATTGGTCACTGACTCAGTGCTTCGTACCGCATTAGTTGAAGTTGAAGCTGTTTTGAACTCGCGCCCTCTCACACACAACAGTCCACAGCCGGAGGATTACAGTGCACTCACACCCAACCATTTTCTCCTGCGCCGCGCGGATAATAAGGTGCCACTTGTAGAGTGCGAGGATCGTGAGATAGATAGTCGCCGCCGCTGGCGCCAATGCCAAGTACTCGCCGATAGGGTTTGTAATAGATGGAAAAGTGAGTAGGCTATCTGCCAACGTTGACGGTGAGAAGTCGCTGGGCTGAAGATAATCAGTCGGTTCAAGCGGGGAGCTTAGTACTCCTTGTTGATGATAATGCACCTAGGGGACATTGGGAACTTGGTAGAATCATAGACACATACCCGGGGGATGACGGACGGGTGCGAGCCGTTGATGTCAAGACCTCCCGCGGTACTTTCCGGAGACCTTCGGCTAAAGTCTGTGTCCTAGAGGAAAACGTCTAGATGCGTTACGCGTGGTTCATGAGGGTAATGTGCCGGACTCTCCCCCCGGATTTGTGTACTTGCGCCGTATGAGTCGGACACCTTGCAAAGTTTCATGTGGGGAGTCATTTAGTCGCGTCAGTGGTGAATTCCATTGTAGGGAGTTGAATAGTGTGCGTTCGTTGTAACCAAGCCCTTGCCGGGGTAGGTTGCGATGAGGTTTATAATTTGTTGTCATTTGCATTTGATTTAATCGTTTGATGGTAACCTAACGTGTGTGGTTAGTCCTAGCTGTCATCCGAGTAGGGTACAGTACATGCGCCTTCATAAATGCCATATGATCATTTGTAAACGTTAACCAGTTGGGTACTTGTCTGTAACTTGTTGAGAAGGTTATGTCGTATGTTGTTTGTTGACTCCGTCAGGGGGGCGGGTATGTTCCTGATCGAGTAACATGTTTTTTGGGCCACGCTGTGGTACAGAGTAAGCGCACGCCCTCTGTTGCGAATTGAAGTCGTTTTTTTGCTCGCCATTTTGTATTTGCTGAAACATGCGGTTTTGGTCATCAGCTTTGCCAAAATCGTCATTTATCCTATTTTCCGTACGTGTTTGACTACCACTTGTGGGAATCCTAGTAGAATCTTTATCAGAGACGTCAGTAACGTTCTGTAAGTACTTATGATTATGAACATGCAAGAGAAAATTTAATGTTTGTGAGGCGGTTGGGTTTCGGCGCAGCGGCGCCACGTGGCCACGCCCTGTTGCATGCACATGCACTGCAGTGAGTGCGCATGGAGTTGCATCCTATACATAGGGCAGTGTCCCATTGTAATGTGTCGTGATCGGTCAAGTCTTATGCGAATATGTGTCGGTAAAGTGATTAATTTAGACTTTTCCAAGTCTGTACAAACTGTTCGTATTGTGCAACACAAGTTATTTCACGTTGACATGATAGAAAGTGAATGTGTAAAACTAGGCTTAGTTAGTCTCGTGATGTTACACCAGGTGTCTCGGCTGTACTTGCCCGTGTTAGAAAGGCCTAGGGGCCTACAGAAATTGTGTCAGTATCTAACCAAGGGTTGGAGTTTAACAACCACTTCGTGACTGCTGTTATGGTGATGTATTTTGCCTAGGGTTTATGTTCGGTACAATGTTTGTATTTTCAGAAAACCAGTTGTTATTAATAAAGGTGTTAGACGTTGCTACCTGCCCAAGTTTGAGTTGATGCTGTGTCTCGACCGGGTTTCCCACAACAAGGTACTCTACAGAAAAGTTAGAATAGTCCAACTTTCACCATGTAGGCTGATTTTCCAAATGATAGCCAAAGAAATAAAACTCACTTTGAGAGGGTCACGTCCATGTCTTGGAAACTCCTCTTTAATGGTGTTGTCCAGTGATCGGATGGCAGGTAGGAAATCAGGATCAATGCAGTACAAACCGCCACGGNGAGGCTAAACGGTTCAAGCCGTTTGTAGCCAACCGAGTCGCAGAAATCAGCGAACTCACTGAGTCGGATGAGTGGAGATATGTCGCAACTGAATTTAACCCAGCTGATCATGGCACCAGGGGTCTCCACCTGGAGGCGCTCACCCCTGATAGCCTCTGGTACACAGGACCAGATTTCCTGCGGATGGAGAGAGAAAACTGGCCACACACCGACTGTGCTTCTGACCTTGATGCAGGGGACCCAGAGGTAAAGAGAGTCGAATGTGGACTCGTCCACAACACATCGATCAGCGATGAGCCCGTTCTGATAAAGCCAGCCCCACGGTTTGATGTTAGTTCCCTTGTCAATCCTGAGGACTTTTCTAGTTGGAGGTCGTTGGTGCGGCGTACTGCATGGGTGCAACGCGCGTACCCCGTCTTGGTCATCAAGTCTGTAGAGAGCCAGAAGTTAATGCCGAGGAATATCGGGATGCTGAACTTCACTGGGTACAGGCCGCCCAGCGTGATGTGTACAATGCCGACCTTGAAACTTTAAGGCGTGGTGAACCGCTCACTCAGAAGAGTCATGTCTTTGACCTAGCGCCATTCTACGACCATGAGCTACGGGTCATGCGGGTTGGGGGCCGTTTAGAGAATGCCCCGGAGATCCCAGGGGACGCTAAGCATCAGATCATACTGCCCGCCATGCACCACGTTACACGTCTTCTAGCTACTGACACCCATCGACGATTGTGCCATGGCGGGCAAGAGCATATAATCGCTGAGATGAGGAAGCGATATTGGCCCGTCAAAGCTCGCTTGGTAGCCAAACGAGCTGTTAATGGCTGCTTCCTGTGTCATCTGAGGAAGGTAGCCCCTCGAGTGCCAAGAATGGCTAGTCTGCCACAGTGCCGGGTGGATGGTGCATCCGGGGCTTTCAACTATGTGGGCGTGGACTATTGGGCGCCTATGCTAGTCAAGATAAGAAGAAACACAACAGCGAAAAGGTGGGGGTGTGTTTTTACGTGTCTGAGTACACGTGCTGTGCATCTCGATTTAGCGGACTCCTTGGAAACAGACGACTTCTTGCTGTGCCTTCGATCCTTTATCGGTAGAGGAGGGACACCGCGTAGAGCGATGTACAGCGACAACGGCACCAACTTCAAAGGCGCTGACGCCGAGTTGCGACAATGCTTGGAGAATTTGGATCAAAACGGAATCTATCGTCTGTTGTCTCCTCTCGGGATAGAATGGCATTTTAACCCGCCTGCCGCCCCACATTTTGGGGGCGCGTGGGAACGTTTGGTGAAGTCAATCAAACGGGCGCTCAACGGTACACTGAAAAACGCATTGGTCACTGACTCAGTACATTAGTTGAAGTTGAAGCTGTTTTGAACTCGCGCCCTCTCACACACAACAGTCCACAGCCGGAGGATTACAGCGCACTCACACCCAACCATCCGCGCGGATAATAAGGTGCCACTTGTAGAGTGCGAGGACCGTGAGATAAATAGTCGCCGCCGCTGGCGCCAATGCCAAGTAGTCGCCGATAGGGTTTGTAATAGATGGAAAAGTGAGTATCTCCCAACGTTGACGGTGAGAAGTCGCTGGGCTGAAGATAATCAGTCGGTTTAGGCGGGGAGCTTAGTACTCCTTGTTGATGATAATGCACCTAGGGGACATTGGGAACTTGGTAGAATCATAGACACATACCCGGGGGATGACGGACGGGTGCGAGCCGTTGATGTCAAGACCTCCCGCGGTACTTTCCGGAGACCTTCGGCTAAAATCTGTGTCTTAGAGGAAAACGTCTAGATGCGTTACGCGTGGTTCATGAGGGTAATGTGCCGGACTCTCCCCCCAGATTTGTGTACTTGCGCCGTGTGAGTCGGACACCTTGAAAAGCTTCATGTGGGGAGTCATTTAGTCGTGTCAGTGGTGAATTCCATTGGGTTGGCTCTGTAGGGAGTTGAATAGTGTGCGTTCGTTGTAACCAAGCCCTTGCCAGGGTAGTTGCGATGGGGTTATATAATTTGTTGTCATTTGCATTTGATTTAATCGTTTGATGGTAACCTAATGTGTGTGGTTAGACTTGTAGGAAGCCAGTTGTTACTGGATTAGTCCTAGCTGTCATCCGAGTAGGGTACAGTACATGCGCCTTCATAAATGTCATATGATCATTTGTAAACGTTAACCAGTTGGGTACTTGTCTGTAAATTGTTTAGAAGGTTATGTCGTATGTTGTTTGTTGACTCCGTCAGGGGGGCGGGTATGTTCCTGATCGAGTACCATGTTTTTTGGGCCACGCTGTAGTACAGAGTAAGGGCGCGCCCTCTGTGGCGTATTGGAGTCGTTTTTTTTGCTCGCCATTTTGTATTTGCTGAAACATGCGGTTTTGGGCATCAGCTTTGCCAAAATCGTCATTTATCGTATTTTCCGTACATGTTTGACTACCACTTGTGGGAATCCTAGTAGAATCTTTATCAGAGACGTCAGTAACGTTCTGTAAGTATTTGATTATGAACATGCAAGAGAAAATTTAATGTTTGTGAGGTGGTTGGGTCTCGGCGCCACGTGGCCACGCCCTGTTGCATGCACATGCACTGCAGTGAGTGCGCATGGAGTTGCATCCTATATACATAGGGCAATGTCCCATTGTAATGTGTCGTGATCGGTCAAGTCTTATGCGAATATGTGTCGGTAAAGTAATTAATTTAGACTTTTACAAGTCTGTACAAACTGTTCGTATCGTGCAACACAAGTTATTTCACGTTGACATGATAGAAAGTGAATGTGTAAAAGTCTCGGCGCCACGTGGCCACGCCCTGTTGCATGCACATGCACTGCAGTGAGTGCGCATGGAGTTGCATCCTATACATAGGGCAATGTCCCATTGTAATGTGTCGTGATCGGTCAAGTCTTATGCGAATATGTGTCGGTAAAGTGATTAATTTAGACTTTTCCAAGTCTGTACAAACTGTTCGTATCGTGCAACACAAATTATTTCACGTTGACATAATAGAAAGTGAATGTGTAAAACTAGGCCTAGTTAGTCTCGTGATGTTACGCCAGGTGTCTCGGCTGTACTTGCCCGTGTCAGAAAGGCCTAGGGGCCTACAGAAATTGTGTCAGTATCTAACCAAGGGTTGGGGTTAAACAACCACTTCGTGACTGCTGTTATGTTGATGTATTTTGCCTAAGGTTTATGTTCGGTACAATGTTTGTATTTTCAGAAAACCAGTTGTTATCAATAAAGGTGTTAGACGTTGCTACTTGCCCAAGTTTGAGTTGATGCTGTGTCTCGAACGGGTTTCCCACATAGTTTTAGAACGTTAGAAGACTCAACCCAGTATGGCCGACAACCTCCAGCTCCTTGCAGATGTCCTCGCCGCTGAGATACAAAAGGACTTAGATGAGGTGACGCGTGAGATCGCCGAGTTGGAAGGCACTTTGAACCGCAACACAGGTAGGCCTACCCAACCAACGCCACCTGCCCCGACTCCAAGGCGACCCAGTAGGCTTTATACCACACCGTCGACGGAGCAAACTCCAACTCTACCCAGATTCAGCAGTACTCCAGTGTCCAGGCCTACCCCAAGGCCCAGGACCTCACTGGCTGCACCAGCAACGACTAGTACCGGTAGTTCCACGCCTGGTGGATGCCACCTGTCGACGCCCAGTCAACGTCATCCGGAAAGCACCCCAGCGTCCCAGGCTGAGGTGGTAGCAGGGTCAGGAGAGCCTGCGCGGATAGACTCAACCTTGAACCCGGAGGCACCAGTCTTCCAACAACCCGAAGCCGCTGTTCCCTATGGTGCATCATGGCAACTGGCACGCGAATTCCGGAAGCCGACCATGGAGATGGACAAGTTTGCCGGAGACCCGACCCGATATACGTTGTTCTGCCGGCAATTCAACTCCAAGATCGTCAAGAATGCGGATTCTTATGATGAGTGTCTCAATTATCTCCTTCAGTACACGTCCGGGGAAGCTAACAAAGTAGTCCAGGGCTTCTCCCACTTGGACTCGAAGATTGGGTTCGAAGCGGCAATCGCAGAACTACGGCGTAGGTATGGCGACTCGAACTTCGTGGCTGAAAGCTATATAAGAAAGGCTTTGGACTGGCCCATGATAAAATCAGACAATCCGAAGGGTCTTGATGAATTCGGTATCTTTTTGCGTGAATGTCAATATGCAGNTTTTTGGCGGTCCTTTTGATAATGAAAGGGGCATAAATTTGAGGGAGACGAAAATTTGACAATAAAAATTTTTGAGTAGGCATTTTTGGGGGTTACCTGAACCAAAGGTTTGTTTTTTTTGGCCTAATCATCGATTTTTTGCGATCGCGAGAACGATCGGTAGTCAATATTTTATCGATTTGAATCACTTCATAACGCCTCCCACGTAGCTAGGCCCTAGTTAGTTTTGGCACATCCGGCTTTTGGAAGTTACTTTTATTGGCCATTGTTTACAAAAAATGCACGCGATGCACAGGTAAATGCATTGTGAATGTACTGCGGGGGCGCTGATGGTTGGGCCATTTCCGCTTCGCTGATTTTATGCTGATTAGCCATGTGCTAGGTGCGATAAGGCCTATTTTGTACATGCGAATGTAGGCCTACATATTAAATCACGCATTACCGTGATGGCGTGGACTGGATATGATGTGCCATGAGGCCCCCTGGCCCTAGGCCTAGGCCTACTCTATCTCTTCGATACCGTCATCTGACCGTAGGCCTACATCATCACTTCTCATCATCCAGTGAGCAGTTGAAATCTCGAAAATGCATGAATTTATAGTGATATAATCTGATGCCTCCAGCCTCCTGTCAGAGGATTAAGGGTCTTGGTGTAACATTAACATTAGCCATGTTATGACGTCTAACGTACTAAAAAGCCTGTATGATAACATAGTAATACATACCACTTTGGATATGAGTAACTGAGTCACTGGTTTCTTGTTTGAGTTTCTCTTTCACCTCACTCAACGATGTTTTCAGGCAGTTTCGTCAATGGAGTTGAAGCCATTTGATATCTGTAAAAGAATAGGCCTAGGCCTACATGTATGCTGTAATGAATGCGTATGGACAGATATCAGTCTACACCATCACGCTAGGCCGTGAAATCACGCTACAGCATGAAAACCTTCCTGTGGAAACCAAATTTTTACATACATTTTCTCCAGATATTGTGTACAAATTCAGCATTGAAAAAACTTAAAATTCTTCCTTAATATATCGAGAATAGGCCTATGTGTGTTCAACATGAATATGGCTGATTTTTTTCAATTAAAAGTGTTTTAACGAAGTTGAAAGTTTTTGAAAATTGGGCCCTACATTTTGTACATGCGAATGTACATAATCACGCATTACCGTGATGGCGTGGACTGGATATGTCGATGAGGCCCCCTGGCCCTAGGCCTACTCTAGGTAGGCCTAGCCTAATCTCTTCGATACCGTCATCTGACCGTAGGCCTACATCATCACTTCTCATCATCCAGTGAGCAGTTGAAATCTCGAAAATGCATGAATTTATGAACAAACATTATCAGATTATGATGCGATGAAATGCCACACAACACATGCATGCACGTTCATGATGTTCATCACGCATGTCATCAGGGGATTCATGTACATGTCATGTGCATGCCAGCACGTTCAGCGCAGCCAAATGGTATATCTTCGCCAACGACAATTATTCTGACGTCACTAATCATGCGGCATTTTGGTTCTATAATCTACCGCTAGGCTAATACATTACCAACTCTGTACAAAAATGCACGGGACAAATCCCATATGGATACATTACGAACTGTGTAGAAATAATGCATGAGACGAGGCCACAGGTGATTTTAGGGGAGATAGGTTACTCTAAAAACAAAATTTCGCCAAAAACACGTGGAATGTCATACAAATTAAGTAAGGTAACACATTTCCCGTGATTTTAACTGTATCTGAAGGTTTTCCATTAGATGTTCAGAAATATCGTCATCTGACAACGCATCCAGAGGTTTATTCCACAACCTGTCAGCCCTTTCTGACAATGGCTATGTCCCGCACGGCACCAAAAAGCGCTAAAAAGTCCACTTTGCAAATAAAAACCAAGATTTTTAAATAGCTGAGACACAACTAGAGTGGGATAGCCAACCTTTGCACCAATCGCCGATTGAAAAGGGAATGTTTTTAATGGTGAAAAGTGTGTAACAAGAAAAAAGTGTACCAATTTCAATGGTGAGACTATGTCCGCTCACCAATATTTAGTTGCAACAAATCTGCAACACCCTTATTTCGAGATTGTTGCACAGTGTAGACAGACTTGCAACAACTGAAAACATGTTTTGAACATGTTTGCAGAAGAATTCACATGACATTTCTTTTAAAACATTTATAAAACCTTTTCAAAACATATTTTGAACTGTTGCAAGTTCTGTCCACAACAATCCCAAAACAAGGGTGTTGCAGATTTGTTGCAACTGAATGTTTTTAGACATGTCTTGAAAAGGTTGATGGTGTGCCCTTACAAAAATGTGCCACGTGTAAATGACATTACCACGTTACTGGGCGAAATTTACACAAAAAAGGTGTAAAAGTGCACATTTTTGGTGCAAAATTCGCCCATTACCACGTGGTAATGTCATTTACACGTGGTAAATTTTTGTAAGGGTGGACAGGCCTGTAGTTGCGGGGTGAAGACCAACCCCCAAAGCAAGCTGCAACGTTTCCAAAACAGTTTTCAAAACGTTTTGTTGCAGAGATGTTTTGAAAATGTTGATGGTGTAGACAGGCCTTCAGTCAATACTCATAAGTCACATGCCGTAATCATCGAAGTTGGTATTCGTGAGTATCAATAAATTTACGTATAGTATTCGCAATTATAAAATGTAATGCTGACGTGTATAACAGGAGGAGGTGGACCCCCGATAAATACCTGGGGCCTGTTTCATAAAGTGACTTTAAGCTAATGGTACCTTTAACCAAATGGAACATGCATTGAAGTTAATGGTACCATTAGCTTAGTCACTTTATGAAACAGGCCAGATCAAGGAACTTTATAAGGCCAGAAATCACGCCGAAGATGGTACTACTTTTTATACTCATTGACTGCGAGCTTCCCAGACCCGGGACAAAATAATTGCTTTATTTGTGGGACTTTAGGAAGCCAACCAGTTCTTACCGACAACATGTACACCCTTGATCGAATTTTTAAGGATACCAGTTTTTTAAAATTTTCTCAAAAATTACTTGGCCAATTGGAACCAAATTTTCACCTTATCTGGAAACAGTTCTTATTGTATCAAGTGTATTTCCTTTCCATGGCCGACAAATCCTGTTATTCCGGTGGCATGTTTCAGTGTGGTTAATATTCTTATTCATCATCATAATACTTGAGTACAAATTCAGAAGAAGACAATTATTCTGACGATAACATTACTTTGTGAAGTAGGAAATTTAGTTCTTATATTGTCTGAAAGAACTCGATAAGCAGTGGAACTGTCAAGATAAATTTACCTCGACTGAGTATTACTTATGTGGCCTTGCAGTTTTTCGAAGAGTCACGGCAAAGGTTGAACTTAGCTGGCTGTGGTCTATGTGAAAACCGAGCAGATACCTCACAAAAGTACTGCATTCACGGATGAATTTCATGCAGAATGACGCGGCGAGATGGCGGACCTCCGCGGCTGTATGGTATCGCGATTCCCCAGGGTGCTGTAGGTGAACAACCATTTGGTACTCGAATAATTAGTCCAGTCAAAATAGGGGACAAAATGGCCGAACCCTTAAAAAATTGCAACAAAAGGTCTTTTTGCGTTTTCTTGTATTATTAGATGTGGAGAACAACATACTCAAAATCGGCCAAAATCGGACTTCCGGAAATTGGTCAAAACCGTAACCATACCATTTTTGCGATAATTTTGAAAATGAAATCAGTGCAAACGCTTTTTCGTTCATACCGGTGTAAGCTTTTGATAATTCTGACCAAATTCGCTTGGGATATTGAGTGACTCATAAGTGATATTGTAAGGCAAAACAGCTTGGAAGATTTTTCGATGGAAATGTCGATAAAAAATAATGGAGAGTTCGATTAAAGTTGTTATTGCGGAAATATTATAAGAATGATCAAGTTATTTACATATCAGTGGAATGATGCGGTTCAGAAGGTTACAATATGTTGACAGAAAGTAAATGGAAGTAAGATGCTGATAACAATCAGCGGTATCCATAGTAACAATGATTTTTTATTGATTGAGAAGAAAAACAGAAAACAAACATCAATTTGATTAACGTACGGGATTTAATCACGCTGACCTTCAACTGCACCTTAATAATGGAGAAAAATGTGTCCACTCTTTTTGCGTAAAGGGAACTCTCTTTTTAAAAATGTGGTTGCCATGGTAACGGTGCAAGCAAGCCCAATATATTGCTTTGCTCTGGTAGATTTCTTCTTTTTCATAAATTGCACGGCTTAAAGGGGCGAAAAATGGATCATTTAAGTTCAAAATGTCCGTGATCCGTCAGCTGGTTTGTCCACTCTAGCGCATTGTTGCGTTATGACGTCACATATGATTGTTGTCCAGCGTGAGGCTGCACAACCACCTCAGTTTTTGGCGTGGTCTTTTTGCGGTGATTTCCTTCATATTTGATCAGGCGCGACAACTGTTAAGATGATATCGCAGTGTTTGCGACGGGATTGCGAAGTAGAAATCAGACAAGATATTGCTGTCAGAAAAAATGAGGTGGAAATTTAATAGCTAGCCCTATAATAGGCCACTTTAAAGCGAATATGGCAGCCGTAGCTGTAGATGATAGACTCAATGTTTATAGAGTTCACAGTTTCGCGTTATGTTTCTTCCATCTTTTAGTCCACATCCTCATGTCGTTTTGCGGAAACATCGTGTAGGATCAAATCCCAACCCAGGTTTAGGACCCTTGGGTACCAAGGTTTCAGAAAAGTCATGTTGTCAAAAAAACCTTTTGCCCGAAAGAGCCGCTAGGGCGTTTTGAATACATGTATTGGGAACTGACTTGGGACGCAACGACTGAGTTTTGTACAGGAGAATGGGGGACGATGTACAGCTAACTTTTGAACGGTTGCATTTACACCCCATAAATTCATTACCAACAGATAGAAACATAGTACCTCGGAATCAAATAAGCCTACCCTTTGGAATTTTTAAGCAGCTACGTACCTGGAAGTGACTTTTTTATATTTTCATTCATTTTTCTGTTAATTTATATAAAAAAACCTCATCACTTATTACATAACAACTAAAAACAGTTAAGAACATGCTTGTCTTATTCCGAGGCACAATATTTGTATCTATTGGTAATACATTTATAGGGTATAAATTCAACCGTTGAAAAGTTAGCTGTACATCGTCCCCCATTCTCCTGTACAAAGCTCAGTCGTTGCGTCCATCGGCGTCCAATGATGAAGTCAGTTCCCAAAATTCAAAACGCCCTCGCGGTTGTTGCCAGCAGAAAATTTTGTGGCAACATGACTTTTCTGAAACCTGGGAACCCAGGGGTTCTAAACCTGGGTTCAGATTTGCTCCAACACGACGTTTCCGCAGAACGACATAAGGATGTGGACTACTAGTCTTTCGAAAGCATCGATTTTCAAAAATCCTGAGTTGCCTCGACCTTTCTACGTGACCTTGACCTTTTATCACCATGACAACAGGCCAAGACGCTTGCTAACGTATGATAACACATGAATAGACACTTCAACCAAAGAAGTACGATTTTCATGACATGATTAAACAGCATTTTACAAAAATAGGGATTTTTAACATCGGTTGCCATGGGAAAAAAAGCAAAAAGTCAATCTCCAGAATTCTGGAGATTGACTTTTTGCTTATTATCATTTTGTGTGTCACTTTTGTGCTATTCTGTATCTTGGTTGCCATGGAAACCGAGTTTTTCCACATTTCCTGTTGTCCGATTTTGGCCGATTTTTAATATGTTATTCACCATGGTGAATACTACCGAAAACCACCGAAAACCTTTTTGTTGCAATTTTTATGGGTCTTTCAGTATTTTGACTGGACTAAATGGTCCTGAAGTGTCCCCTCCCTTCCACAAGCGGAGGTAACTGGCATCCTCAGCTGGAACTTGCCCCTGATAAAACATGGATTCGATATCACCCTGCACGGCTACAGAATCCTGGCGGAATCTCAACAAGGTTCCAAGCAATGTGTTTGTCAGGTTGGGACAGACAGCAGTTGATCGTTTAATGATGTATCTCCGTAGCGAGCCGAACAGTCGAAAACAACACGGAGCTTATTCTTGACCTTGTGATATACACCGCAATGTGGTAAGTACCAGGAATTTCCATCATTTCTATTCCTCAGGAACCTCACAGTACTCTTCAAGCCCGTGTCACACTGTCCCGAAATTAGACACCCAATGGCCACACGAATATGGAATTTTGAATTTCGCGTTAAGATGGCCCTGAAGTCAGCTTCCAGAATCTTGCAAATTTTCGATCCCAACCGGGGTCTTCTTCAGGCTGGCACTTATCAGTAAGATTTCTAAAAGTTTCCATAATTCGTATGGCCATCGAGTGTCAACTTCGGGACAGTGTGACACGGGCTTAAGTGGCGTCCTTGTTGAACTTCTTCTGCAACATGACGGCTAGACTCGGGACCCAGTCGTTGTATCGCTCCGGCCGCCGCGCTACACTCCACAAACGACTGGGAAAGCAAGCTGCTAAATCAGCAGCTAGCGTACGGACAACAACAACGGATATGAATGAGTTCACCCAATCAGAAACTGCGTCTTGAACGGCCGTCGGCTGCTCGTTGCAAAATTGTGCCAGATTTTCCCTAGTAGATTCGTTTCGGGCAATTTCATTCGTCGAGATGGGCGTTGTTGTTGTCGGTACGCTAGCCGCTGATTTTGCAGCTTGCTTTCCCAGTCGTTTGTGGAGTGTAGCGCGGCGGCCGGAGCGACACAGCGACTGGGTCCCGAGTCTACATGACGGCACGCTGTTCTGCCTGACGCCTATTGTTTGGCATACAAACATCATCGGATTTGAACGGTAGACTCAGAACGTAGTGCCCATCCTTCATGTGAATCGACTTCTCTGCCAACTCCATAAACCTCTGGTCCTCTCTGGACAGCTCGGGTTGATCATCAGACAAACGCTCACTAAAGTCCTGATTAAAGAACTGCTGCAGTTTTTCGTCCAAGCTCCCAACACGTCGAAGGCTATTCACAGAACAAGTCTGAGTCATGATGATCCGAAGTAGTCAGTGGACCATTCACTGACCAACCAAGTATTGTCCTATCAGCATAAGGACCGTTGTCCTGGCGTGGGACAACCTCGAAAGGCTCTAAAGCCTTGGGAACATTAGTCCCTATCAATACACCAACGTCAGCCTGAATATCTGGAATACTAACGTGACTCAGATGAGGCCACCTTTCAATGTCTGATAACTTAGGAATGTCCTTTGTTGAGACTGGCGTTTTGCTTTGGGTGTACATTTCTGGGAGAGAAATGAAGTTATTCTCCTCAATTCCGGCCATTTCCTATCCTCTGACCTGATATGCATCGACTGATTTCGATTCGTCAGACATGGTGCTCAATTATTTAATTTTCACCCTCTTGCCCTCAAGGTTCAAACCATTCATCAAAATTTCTGTACAGAAAGACGCCATGCTCCCTGTATCCAAGAAAGCGTAAGTTTCGACACATTTGTCACTTCTCATGGACTTGACACAAACAGGTACAATACATAATGCACACTGTGACTTGAGAGCAGCTGTGAAGCCATTCTTCACCAATTTCACCGAACTGTCCTTGTCCTTCGCAGGCTGAGAGTCCTTGTCTTTTGCAGGCTGAGAATCCTTGTCCTTCATGTTTCTATGCTCACCACTACAGACCTCACATTTTAATCTACCATTCGGACATTTCTTACTGATGTGACCACCTGTCAAGCACCGGAAACAAAGTTTCTGGGATCTCAAGAACTGGATTTTTTCCTCGTGTGGTTTGCAGCGAAGCTGTTTACAAAACTCGAGACCATGACCTTCACTCTGACAGAACTGACACTTCCCTGATGAATCCTTAGCTTGACTTTCTGGACCAGAACTGGATTCAACAGCATTTGTGGCGTAACTACCGGATTTCTGATTGCACCTTTTGAATTTCGACTTTGAGTCCTTAGAGTCCTCGTCGGCAATATCACCGTACACAGGATTGTTGGGCACCCTAGAATGCCGGTCAACGAAATTGAATTGGCGAAGTCCTCGAAAGTCACGACCTCCTCCTTCTCTTCAGTAATGCCATAGGCTACGTCCCGCCATCGGGATCTAAGCTTAAAAGGCAGCTTAGATAGTAGAGTCTTGATGTTCTTGGGATGGTCAAGACCGTTCATGTACACTCATCCCAAAAAATAAATGGACTAAAGTTTTTGTCTTCTGTTGCTGAGGTATGCACACGATGGGGTTGCAGCTTCGATACCTGGCCCTTGAACATCTCATCTGTATGTCAGACAGGAAATTTCATGGAAAAAAGAAATATGGCGAAGAAAGTGTTTGAAAATCTTGGCTTACTTTGATGATATTTGAGATTATCGAAAATATCAAAAATCTGAAATTTGAGATTTTTCACGAAATTTTGGGTTGAGGTGTTAACCTTCGCTAAAAGATTAAGACTTACCAAGATTCGGTAACTATATTACCATCGGTCACAGAGAAATTAAACTTTTTCTTTAAATTGTGTTGAAAAGTGTCCCGTTTTTCATGCATAATTCCTTGAATAACACAGAATAGTTTTCAGTAATTTCTTCACCATGAGTCTTAGAACTCTTCATAGATTCATGATAAATTTGTTTTTTATGAAAAACTTCAAGATTTCAAAAATCTCATTTTCAATGATATTTTGAAACAGAGATAATTTCACGATATTTTAATTTTTCCTTAAAATTTGCTCTTGGACATATACAAGAGATGTTGAAGGGCCATATATCTGAGCTAGAACCCAAAATTATGCATCACTTCCTGTACAGAGTTAAAAAACCACTGTCCATTTATTTTTTGGGATGAGTTACCTAACACTTTTCATCGTATTCAGGCAACCGACCAAGAACAATGCAAACTTCTTCAGGCTGCGCGAGACTATGCTCAGTCCGGACCAAGCGCGATGAAAATTTCGTAGTGGCAAAGGGGCTTATATGTCCACATGTTGGTTTGCCGTGAAACAAAGTAGCGGGGAACAAAGCCAGAGGTGTAACAAGAGACTGAAAAATATTCCACTACAAAAGAGAAATAATTCAAGTACTGCCTGTTTTATTTCAATACCTCAAGTCAGATCCAGTTTCAGGAACAGTGAGAGCAAGGTCAAATTCTTTTCTGATGGTGTGTAACATTACGGCAATTGACCGAGCAGTTAAAAGTGCTGAGCTTAGTATTAACTTCGTGCACATCATTGTTTGAGGGGCACAAAGGATCGTCTTTTGCGATAGGCAAAATCGGCAACATATCTCAACATTTTTGAGTCATTGTTGGTAAACTGTGCAACGAACCAAAGAAACAAGAGGTTTGTTGATTTTCATATGACGATTACATAAGTAAATTTATCTTAAGAGGTGGCAGGAGGCAGTCTTCGACTATTCCATCGATTTTAAACTAACGACGGAGGGTTATCAAAACGTCACGGCCAGAGCCAGGTACTGCGTTTATCCTCTCCGAACCCTGGACAACTGGAGTGACATATTACAATTCGTGTTTGGCGTTGCTTTGATGCTTTGCATTGTACCAGTTGGTATTGTGGGTAACATATTATCCTTCATCGTCATTGGTACCGAGAAGCCGTTTACATCAACGTCAGTGTTACTCCGTGCTTTAGCTCTAGCTGATAGCTTGGTTCTTGCCACCCATTTCTTTATGACGCCTGCACCAGGATTATACGAATACTTTGGTGCGATGGTATTTTTTAAGGAATTCCAGCAGTTGATTTTTTCTTATTTGAATGCATTTCAGTGGTGCTTTAAGACGAGTTCAGTCTGGATCACTATATGTTTCACCTTTGAGCGGTACATTGCTGTTTGTAAACCTCTTCGGGCGTCTTCTGTTTGCACCAAAAGGAACGCATACACGGCATCGGTGGTTACTTGTGTCATCTCGTTCCTTTATCGATTTCCATTCTTTTTTCGTGAGACAGTTATCTACAAGTTTGATCCGTGTTCAGGACAGACCCGGCCGCAGTCAGTAAAAACGGCGATTTATTATGATCGCTATTTCCATATAATTTACACCAGTACTCTCCACTTACTTATTAACTCATGCACACCGATCATCATTCTTTCCGTCTTCACTGGTTCAATAATAGTCGCACTCCGTCAGGCGAAAAAGGTTCGATCGTGTCAGGGGTCTGGCAGTCATGACGAGAACACGATGGCTGTGACCAGGAGAGTGTTGGCTGTCGTCATTGTCTTCATCATTTTGGAGATACCAGGACCGCTTATTGAAATTCCGGATATTCTCAACATCTTTTTGGGCATGTATGTTGACATGACCGTCCTCAATACTGGCGCCGTCATTTCTTACTTCCTTGGTTTTTTTAACTGTTTTGTCAACTTTTTCATTTACTGTGCGACGGGGAAGCGATTTCGTACGAGGGTGGAAAGTTTTTTCTCAACTCGATATTTTCGAACAAAGTAGGTTCGATCAGGTTGATGCTGATAGTGTAAATAGTGTAATACCTGTAGTTGTTTCCTAAAATTCCTAATGTCAGCTCGCCCTTAATGTTTAAAGGAACGTTCTAAAATACGGTCCTTTATGTTTTACCAGCATAGGTTGTCGTGAAACAGAGGGCCGCATTTTAGAACGTTCCTTAACATTAAGGTCCACCTTAAATCTATTGACATAATAGACATAAGGGAGGTTTCGAAATCAAACGATAAACGTTAACGTTAACGACAACGTTATTTTTGTACCGAAAATGCAATATAAAATCTGGTTAACGTGTAGCATGAAAAATAACATTAGGGAGTTTAAGAAATCAAACGGTAAACGTTAACCTAACGACAACGTTATTTTTCATACTGCGAATTCGCCAGATTATACATGGCGTTTTCGGTGCAAAAAGTAACGTTGTCGTAAAGCTAAACGTTTATCGTTTGATTTCTTAAACTCCCTATTGTCGTAAAGTTTACGTTTATCGTTTGATTTCTAAACCTCCCTAGAATATAAGGTCGACCTTAACGTTAAAGGAGTTAGACGCCGAAGTTGTAAATACTCACTCACTGGTTCTCTATCCACGGACGCCTGCGGTGCTGCCACCTATTGTCGGTGATATGTACTGACGTGAATATCGTGAGTGAGTTGCATCGGACCGGGAACCAGTCTAACGATCACGGGTGCTGCCACCTGCACGAAGGAATAAAACTAGTTTGCCGACCATATTTGTAAACAAACCAGCTTGTTTACAACTTCGGCGTCTAACTCCTTTAAGGAACGTGCTAAAATACGACCCAAAGTAGTGGGGCATACAAGCCAGAGCCCTGTAACAGGAGATTGAAAAATATTCCCTTACAAGGAGTAATAATTCAAGTACAGCGTTTTTGTTGTTTCAGTGCTAAACGTTGAAATCGGATCGACGTTCAGGAAGATCAATTTCATTTCTGATGGCATATAACAGTTAATGGAGTTGTTGAAAGTGCTCAGACTAGGGCTGGTATTTTAGAACGCTCCTTTAGACTAAAGGTTGGCCTTACGCCTATTGTTCTCATATTAGGCCAGCCTTTCGTGATTTTAGAATCATCCTTTATTTGCAGGAAAAAGCCGAACTTATCTCTTTTCCTTTCGTAAGGTCGACATCGTTTTTAGAGCGTTCCTTATCTAAAAGTTAACCTTTGTTTTTGCTTAGGAATTCCTTTATTTCTAAGGTTGATCTGAGCCAACCTTTAGTCGACTTTTGCTAAAGCATCTCCTTGGGATTTTGAAGCTGCTGCCTCTGGTAATGGGATCTTTTGGTTACTTTTGGAAAAATCTCTACTGAACAGTTACGGACATAACTTTTAAGATGCCCCTCCCCCCTCGCTGGGCCTCGCGGGCCTTTTAATAGAAAACACTGAGCTAGGTATCGAGTCGATTTTAGTCCACTATCGGATGGTGCTATTGATTTTCGAAATATTTGGCAACTGTGCAAAAATGATTTCCTCAAGGGGTTCTAGGATCCAAAGGGTTAAATGTTAGTAGAGTCGACGTCAGAAATTTGTGTTTAAAAAAATAAAAATTGTATTACAATTTGGATTTTTTTACACAAAAATAAAAATACCAGAAATTTAAAATTTCTGGTATTTTTTAAACCCCCTTTTGCTGAGAGGGTGAGAAGGGCCTTGTTCAAATTACTCTACAAATGAATCCATTCATACTTTCATGGCAATAAAAGTCTGTTACATCATTCATCATTGTATTCTGAGGAGATAATTGGTTTGAGGTTGGCCTTTCATTAGGAATTCCTTTGGAAAGCTCTCCTAAAGTTGACCTTTCACTAAAGGAATTCCTCGATAAAGGAATTACTTAAGGTCAGTTCTAAAAACGTACACTCAAAAGTCGACCTTATGAAAGGAGACCTTCCGCAAAGGCTACCTTATGAAAGGTTGACTTTTGACCAAAATAAAGGAACATTCTAAAATACCAGCCTAGGTCTTGCTACTGTCCACGTGAATTGTTTTGAGCGGTTAGAAACCATCTGAACAGTTACTGAACAGTTACGTATTTTAGAACGTTCCTTAACATTAAGGTCCACCTTATCTATTGTTTTCGATGGTTTTACAATAGACTTAAGGTCGACCTTAACGTTAAGGAACGTTCTAAAATACGACCCGTCTTTTGCAATAGGCAAACATCGCCTACATGGACCATATTCTAGAAGCCTCCTTAAGTGTAAGGTCGACCTTTAGCTATTGTTTGCAGGGTAGAATACAAAAGATAATAAAGATAATAAAGATTTATTATGATCGCTATTTCCATATAATATACACCAGTACTCTCCACTTACTTATTAATTCATACACACCGATCATCATTCTTTCCGTCTTCACTTGTTACATAATAGTCGCACTCCGTCAGGCGAAAAAGGTTCGATCGTGTCAGGGGTCTGGCAGTCATGACGAGAACACGATGGCTGTGACCAGGAGAGTGTTGGCTGTCGTCATTGTCTTCATCATTTTGGAGACACCGGGACCACTTATTGAAATTCCGGATATTCTCAACATCTTTTTGGGCATGTATGTTGACATGACCGTCCTCACGACTGGCGCTGTCGTTTCTTTCTTCCTTGGTTTTTTTAACTGTTTCGTCAACTTTTTCATTTACTGTGCGACGGGGAAGCGATTTCGTACAACAGTGGAAAGTTTTTTCTCAACTCGATATTTTCGAACAAAGTAGGTTCCACCAGGTTCATACTGACAGTATAATACCTAAGGTAGTATTGTGAGGCTTACTGGAAAGAGCGGAACGGAACGGAACGGAACAGGCGGAATCGTTCGACGGAAGGGAGCGACCATTATTTGTGCAATGATGATGACTGGACAGGGTCCTTATTCACAAAGCATCCGTACGCTTTAACGGATCCGTTAAGCCTCCGTTACGGTTAGCGCCTAAAGGCTGATTCATACTCGCTTGCGGACCGTCAAGCGCATGAAACTGATCGCAGGTTTCCACGACGTGAATGTGCACACGCAGTGAAACTGATCATAGTCGGCGCAAAATCCGGGCGGAGTATGAATCAGCCTTTATTGACGAAGCATCCGTACATTTACGCATCCGCAGAACACGTGCGTAAAATAGCGAATCTTTGCGGGAACTCATGGTTCCCGTTAATGCATGCGGATCTCCCTTGGGCTCACTGTGCATCTCAACATAATACATTTAGCACTTGATTTTTTAGCCCGCTTGGCCGCAAGGCCCAGCAGGGCTTATGCTGTGGTTGGGGTCATTGAGTGGTGGTCTGTCGTGCGTTAGTCCGTACGGCGGTACGTCCGTACGTCCGTAAACTTTGGTTTGTTAGCGCTCTAGCGCCTTTATTTTTTGAGGAATCTTTTTGGTCCTTGGTGGGTGTATATATGGGTCTAAGATCTAGGTCGAGTTCGATTTTGAGTGCGGTTGGATTCCTACTTTGGCCTCCAGGGGGCGTTTTGTGAAAAATTTCAAAGGGCTATAATTTGATAATGGTTCAAGCTATCGTGTTGAAACTTTGTACACATTCACGTCTAGGTTATAGCCACTTACAGACAGAATTTCTGTGAAATCTGATTCTTAACTTTGCCACTAGGGGGCCAAAACCAAAATCACTAAAAGTGCTATTTCTCCCTCACCAAGAGATGGATCTTTGTCAAATTTTTATCATGGGTATATCTAATGAGAATACATAAGATAATACTTGAGTTTTTAAATTTGACCTACTTTGGAAGGTCACAGGGGTCAAAGTTTGTCTGAAATTACGAAATTGGCTCTTTTTGTAATGGCTTGACCGATTGCTTTGAAACATCGCACATACATGTATCTACCTCTAGGCTGTAACAACTTAGACGAATTTTCGGCAAAATCTGATTATTGACTTAGCCACTTGGGGCCAAAACCCAAAACATAAAGTGTTGTTTCTCCCTAACGAAGTGATGGCTCTTTGTCAAATTTCTATCAAGGGTAAATAGGATACATAACATAATACTGCTCCAAGCCAAGCGGGCACAGTGCCATTGGCACTACTTTTGTGTGTAGTTACACCTTTCATAAACACAGCGTCCGGATCACGAAATGCCTAATTTTTACCCACAAATGATCACTTCAGTGTATGTATACAAGTTTGGACTGAAAATGTAGAGCATATATAGCATTCAAAATCAATTTTTTTATATTAAAATATAAAAAATTGACAAATTTTGTCAAAAATCGGGTATTTTTTATAAAAGTTCAATTTTCTTGATAACAGTAGTCTTTCATTTGATGGAACTGACATGGCTGAGACACATGGGATGACAGCATTGCATCCACAGCGGAATCTCATCTAAAATCTCACTTTTTCAGTTTTTGATATTTTTCGGTAATATCAAATATCTGTTTACAGTAGATATTTTTCAAAAATCTTTTTTTGTAAATCCTTGTTCATCATCAGGCTTCATTATCCTGAAAAGGAAGCGTGATCCAGTATCACGTGATGATTTTGTCATTTTCATGTTTTGATATTTCTTTTTCATGGCTTGATATTTTCATCAGCGGTGAGATTTTTCAATCCATATTGCCAACAGCTTGTTTTGCCATAAAGCGTCCTATATATATTTAAGAATATATCCTATCCTCCTATATATATTTTTTTTATATTTATATATAAGAAAAAACCGATGTCGCAATACTTATGGTCAGTGTGTGTACATGCATTTTCCAATCCCCGCGGGGGTACGCTATTTTAATGTGAATGTATTTGGGGCGGCGTAGCATCAGGCTCTGCACATTCGGGTCGAATCCTCCACCTAGCCGTTAACTTTGATGGCACCAATCATATGTCAGTCACAGGGCGGTCTGTCTCCGATGCCCTAGCACAAATGGACAGATGACAAATTACGTCGTGCACACACGTTCACAATCCACATGCGAGGAGCTGTAGGTACCGAATAACGGAGCTCGGTAATTAGCGGATCTCCGCAATTTAACGGATGTCTAACGGAACCTTTCGTGAATACGGCGCAGCGCAAATTTAACGGATCCCTTAGGTCACCCGTAAGGGCTTCTGCGGATCCGGTAATAGCGGATGCTTTGTGAATAAGGTCCCAGCTCAGATCAACATGGGAGGGAACTTTTTAACATGGGAGGGGAATGTAAGAAACCCCCTTGATGAATATCGGAGGAAATCTATTCTGAAGTTGCTTGGTTTGGCCAGGATATTTTTTTGGGCCCCCTGTACATGTATTTCAATATTCACCATATTTCAATATATCAGCACAGATGAACGCCGCGTCTTTTTAACATTGAAAGGAAATGAGGCGAACCTATGTTAGACTGTTCTCCTTGTCTCCGAAGCTTTCAACCTGAGGCCATGATACATATTTTGACCAACATATATTTCAGTTACGAGACGCGTAACCCGTACATCAGTACCGGTAGTCTCGAAACTGAAAAGGTACCCCATCTCATTTATAAAGTACTCACCAGAGTCCTCGGCGACTCTGTGCCCCCGAATGACAACTCGATAAATTTCCCTCCGTGATTCTGATTCACAAGGCATTAGAATGTACGCAGTCCTAATCTTATGATGGCGGTGTCGTTTGATCCGCACTGTCTCGAGTACACGATGCATTATGGACTCATACCCAATGTAGTCTTCGACGAAGTATGGCTGGAAAAACTTGAGCAGTAAAGTTTTGTTCACGCTTTGGTTCTGAAATTTCTTAAAATGAAAACCGTACATAAAATACTCAGAGTCTTCGTCGGTTTCGACCACAAGAAAACTGTCTCCGTTTGACAGGTAAGTATTGTGAAGTTCACGCACTCGACGATAAACGATCGTGCTTTGGCACTGCAGTTTCATTTTTGAGTTGTTTTTGGTAAAAGCATACACAGCGACAAAAGTTTGTCTCCTCGTCCATGCAGCCAATACCCATTAGTGAAATCACCTTCTACGTATAAGAAAGCGATGGCCCCAAGTTTTTCCCGATGGTCACGTTTTCGACAGCGGTTGGTTGGTAACCGACACACTCGACCAAATCTGGCCACAAACTTACTATGAATTGTGTATAAACCAATGTATGTATGACGATGTTCGTCCGGCTTGATGAAGGCATAGACGAGTATTGCATATCTGTTGCATTTCTTAAAGTCTACTTGAAAAAATCCACCCTTTATTTCCTTCAAAAACAGTAGCTCGAAACGATGTGAATGTTTTCCTGTGTGATTCTGCCTTATTCCTAAAGGGCTCCGCACACTAGCGATTTTTTCGAGCGATTTTGTAGGCGACCGGGCTTGCGACCACAGAAGCGACTGAACATTTTTCAGATTTATTGATCGACCGCAAAGGTAATTACGGCAGGCGACGTAGTAGTCGCATCGGTAGTCGCCCCCATTTTAGTCGCCAGTGTGCGGAGCCCTTAAGAGAATACCTTCATCTCTGTCGAACAAAACGTTAACTCCATCATGATATTTAGCCGTCTCATAATTCCCGCCGAGAAGAAAATGAAGTCTAATTGTATATATTGGTTTTATAAATCCGTTGCCTAATTCTATAACAAAAGGACATACATTTACGGTGATTCTTGCTCGACAGTCGCAGAATGAAGAATTTTGTTTTCGTTTGATAATCATTTATTTTGATACAACTTGTAATACGATTAGAAAGGCCGAAGCATTTCCTGTTAATGAATGACGCAAAAATAACTGAATAATTTAAAGCGGCACACGATGCGTCAGTATCCCTCCCCTGGCGGCGGCATGAGGAATCAATATACGCTGAGACTGGTGTCCAGTCCAACCCACAGAGCCAGACGTAGCAACTTAGCTAACCTGATACTATGTCTAAGCCTCATCTCACAAAAGCCAGTTGATGTGCCAAGAAAATGCCGGTCATTCTTTTCATTACTTGAAATGTTCTATGTTGAAATGTTCTAACTTTTCCAGCGCCGCCTGACATATCCAAACAATACATTCATGCATATTAGCGCGCCTAATAGTGCACAGTCGCCATGGCTGAGTGCCCATAAAGCACAAGGTCTCGGGTTCGATACGTGGTGCGTGTAAATTTTCTTCACCTTCATTTATTAGGAATTTGTTTTTTTTCTTTTACCTTTCTCTTTTTTCATCGTGTATTATATGACTTTGCGTTTATTTGGCATGGGAATGCATGTAAATCATGTATAATTAGGACTATCAAATATCATGGCAACATGCATGCCTGAACATCCTTAAACTCTTGTAGCTAGCCTATACACTACATCATGACATGATGTGTGTAAGGAACATGGTCATTGGATTTCCCCACCTGGAAAAAGGTGGTAGGTGGGTAGGTGGGTAGGTGGTAGGTGGTAGGTGTTTTTAGAGAGTGCCTGGATGAATAGACTTTACCAACCTTTCTCACCATATGCCTCACGCCATTCGGTAGAACCATGTATTTCTTCTTCCTGCACCTTGGTCTCGTGACGTGACACAGGCAATTACCCGAATCAGCATCGAATATACACGCAAGTGAATCAACGGCAAAACAGACAAAGACACACGTCACACTGGATGACGTGTTTGACATGTGATCATAAATGGTCTTATCGAAGCTTGTAACGTTCACATCTTTATAAATGTCGTGAGAAATTTCCTCGACGCTAAAGGTGCAAGGAAGCTTTTCGAGTCCTCTTGCATTCTGATTCTGGCAGGTCCACATTCTGGTACTGCTGCCCTAATAGTCCAAGTGAGAGTGAGGCATGGCGTCCTTGTACATACAGGAAGGTCACAGTATATTGGTCTTCTCTACAGGGATTTGAGGCATGCATGGCAGGGGTGATGGGTGTTTCCGAGGCCCCAATAGCATCCCACGCACAATGCACCGACTCCGAGTACCCCCCCCCCCCAAAAAAAAATAACATAAGTTATTTGTACATATAAAAATTAGAAAATCTAATTGCGAAACATGTGTAGAAGTAGTGTCAATAAGAAAATAAAATAAACATTGGCTGAAGTTCTAATGATGTATTCCTTAAACCGGTTTTCTGTCTTTACGACATTTTCAAGAGTGATTACAGAATGAGACAAATTAGGCCTACATTATATACATGAAGTTGTTGTCATGTTACCCAGGCGAGTAATCATGGATACAGTAAACAAAACAAAACTAAACCAAAGTAGAACAAGTCTGGGAAGGCCTAATTCTTCCCTTGTCACGCCAGTGACTTTCTATAGCTAATCATGGTTTGAAATAACTAATTGTACATTCAATTAGTAACGGACCAATGTAGTCCAATGAGGTGTGGTGAGAATCCTTATGGTGCCTGATTCAGGCTTGGGTTGAATTTTCTTATGAAATGGGATTCCATAAGTTTTCTTCGTGTGTCATCTGCAGAATTCATTTTGAAAAGAGGACAAAATTTGAAACGTTTGCCTCCACAGGTGTCAAGGTGTTCAGATACAGATTGAATTCTCAAGTTTGGGTTATTTATATGTGATTTGTGGAGATTCAATCNTTATTCATAGGCTCAACCTGGCGTATTGTGTACGAGTGACACAAGACCTTCGCGCCTTTTCAGTCATCCAACTTTCGTCCACTGACAACGCCGTACGTCACTGTTAATAATCAGTTGAGCCAACCAGCGGATAGGGGTGGAGCCTGATCAGCCATCATGAGTTTGGACATGAGAAATTGATTCTACCCTTGACTGCCGGCCCTTCGCCGACCAACTAATGGGCATGCGCAAGATCTACTGGGCATGCGCAAGATCTACTGGGCATGCGCAGCTTATTGCATAGGCCTGTAATGCTATATGTTTCGGTGTGTCTTCCCCTGAAAAGTTTCCAAATCCACTAATGCTATTATTTATAGGGGCCAAAATGAGATATTTTTTGTGAATGAGAATTGATCACTATAGGACATGGCTTATTGACAGGCAATTGCTTATAACGGTATTGATTTCATTTCCTAGAAAAATAGAGGGTTGAAAGAATGTTAGTGTGGTGAAGGCAGACGTCAGTGTCAATGCAGGGATCCCATGTTGGAAAATTTTCTAGGGAGGCCCCAGGCCCCTTTCTAGAAACACTGGATCAGCCCTGCATAACTGCATGGAGGCCTGAGGCATAGGCCTACGTCATCATGATAAATGTCATGACGACTGACAGACTGAGAGACAATCATGACAATTGGCCTTGGCCAACTGTTTTGAGACAACCGAGCCCATTAAAGTGGTCCTAAACCGCCAAGCAAAAGTTGGTACCCGATCGTTTTTACCGCCCACGAAAATGGAACTTCCGATTTCCGCTCCTGGCTTCTGAGCATGCGCAGTACGCTACCTTCACTGAGTTTGTCAATCGTGCAAACCGCGCAGAAGACAGGAGAAGTGAAAGAAGGGAAAGGGCGGCCTTAAAAGGTAGCAAATGTCGACGAGCAGCTGTGGATTGTCCACATTATCGAAGTGGCTCATAATAAAGAAAGAACTCCGTTTTAAGATGATGAGGAGGTTGTTTGTATGTGTGGCATTATTAACATATTGCCGGACTGTGGATCTCGCCGCCGTGCCGGTGTAACGTCAGCGAATTCTGGGGCTCCTTCCGAGAAAAGACCAACTTGCCTGGCATACCGGCTGACATCGTCATCAAAGTTTCCGTCTACACAATGCAGATAAAATTTTGAATACCATCATACATATTTGATGGTGTTCACTCAGTTTGTAACGGTCTAGACGATCATACATTTGTCCATGAACATCATCATATAAATGTATGACGATGTTTTGAACAAATGTGTGATCGTCTAAACGATCATACATTTGTTCAAAACACCATCATACAAATGTATGTTGTGATTTCAAGTTTGTTGTGGATTTTCTCTACACTGTCCAACATTCAGACATTTGTATGATGATGTATGATGGGTTAAGGAAAACGAAATGAAATTGGAGGGAAAGTTCCTTAGGCCTATTGCTTCAAAGTTGATGTTCACTATAGCCTCTTGAGTGGTGCTGCTGCATGGCAGTGGTCTGTCGTCGAAAAGGCAAAGGAATGGGAAGGGACGTTAAGGTTTAAAATAATGGATCAGGAGGAGAATTGAGTTTGTAGCCGACCATTCTTTAATCCAAAGCTGCAGCCAGCTTAAAAAATTCATATGGATGAATGTGGCTGTCTTTGAAGAAATTTTGACAAAGGTAGAACCTAACGAAGACACCACGATGAGACTCCATGCCTTCTCTTCCTTGGTGCTGCCATTTTGTACGCATGTCACATGATGCATTTGTGCCACATGATATATATAAACCTCCTGTTGGTTAATGGCTTGAAATGTTGTGAGATGTTGTGAACATTTGTTGGCAAGGTGAAACATGCAGCTAAAACTTTGAACATCATCATACAATAGGAGCTGTCAGCGAGTTGACCACTAGGTGTCACTAGGGCCCAATTCAATGCATCTAGCGGACCCAGTCATTATCGATCGAGCAGCGATCATAATAGATTTCCTGTACATTTGGTCCGCTAAGATTGTGCTGCCATCTGTTAGCAATATGCGCGGCTGACTGCTCCTATTGTTGGGAAAACGGTCTACTTGGTCATACATTTGTCCATGAACATCATCATACAAATGTCCTTTTAATATTTTGAGATTGTGTGATCTTTTCGCGATCTTGTTATTATTCTAACATGTACAGTGGAACCCCTCAGTCTGACCACCCCTCTTACTTGACCACCCCTCCAAACTGACCGATTTTTGTCGGTCCCAATGAAATCCTTCACAACCTGGCTAAAGTGACCACCCCTCTAAACTGACCACTTCGCTCCGGTCCCATGGGTGGTCGACTAAGAGGGGTTCCACTGTACATGTATATTTTCAACTCGACATTTTAAAGAGATGCTGGAGGTCCACATACTAGAATTTCAGCCTTTCCAGGTGCCTGCTTTTTGGGTAGGGCAATGGTTTTACGCAATTATAGGTAAAATCACTGTCTTCACGGCTGCTCGTCGAATGCTTGCCTACGGAGCGCATTATCTTTCCCTAATGACATGTACCAACACGGAATCGGGCAATCAGAAAGTGTTTCATGAAAATCCGATGTTACGATGGCGCCATTTATTGAAAATAATGAAGTTTTACGGAGAAAGATCCCAGCGGTTGAGACTGGTTAGTTGAGTCCGAACCCGCTGGGTCCCTACGGTACCGCATTGAGATTTGCTGTCCATGTAGGTATCCGCCACGGATGACGACTACGAACGAGCACGATAAGATAAGCGCATAATACATGTATTGGGTTACTGCCGCACGTAGTTGTCAGTAACCCGTGGCGGATACCTTGTGGGCCTAGTCTTAAGTAGCGGTTACACTGCATAAATCCCCGTGCCTACCCGTGTCTGAAATCCCCGTGCTGAAATTAGCCCCACCGAGCTCGAAGGGGCAACACGGTATTTTATGTACGGTACTCTAAACGCGAAATATCCGTGTCTACCCGTAGTTCCAAGCCCCGACACACGACGATGCAAATCGATGAGTCATGCGCATGCGTATAGGCTATTTCCAGGAGCCACTGGAGGCGTAAAACGGAGAGATTACGGAGAGTTGCCTACATGCAGTGCCACTAACCGCTCGCCGTGTCAACGCCGTGTTTTTTTCTGGTTCGGAAAAAAAACGTGTCTCAAAAAGCACAGGGATTATAGAAGGTGTTCGAAAAACATGGACTATGGATCAATGGACTCTGGACTACTGGACTGTGGAAACCATGGACTGACCAGTCATGAATACCTCACTGACATGATCCGCCTGCCTCTGTTTTCATGGTTGTGTACGAAGACGTCATCGCGAATAACACACCAGTCTTGTGCATGCATAATAGGCTACTGAATTTTCATTACTGATTGATAAAAAAAATAATGCCTTTAATTTGCTCGGGAAGAGACGGCGAAAAACTAGGCTAGGCTACTCTCCATGCACACCGACATTCGGCCCAACAAGATCATTCTAGGCTCCTGAAACAGAGAAGACAAGGACATTGTTATATGAAAATTCGAAGTTTGTGAGCTACATGTAAACGAACATTCGATGTGACCCGACAACACACGGCGATGACAGCTTCTCAATCACTCAAGACTCAGCTACTAATTTCCTGTCGGAGAAGAGGTTTCCATTTCAGGCGGCGTATGTCAGTGAGGTAGTTATGACTGTTCAGTCCATGGTTTCCACAGTCCAGTAGTCCAGAGTCCGTCGATCCATAGTCCATGTTTTTCGAACACCCGATTTTAGATAAGTGTAACCGGGGCTTGTTGCCGATATCGTTATGTATGGGGTATAGGGAGCTGACACTCCTTCACAACACCGCTTTTCGTCATAGGCCTAACCGCAGTTGAAATGATATCCATGGGGCCAAAACAACTACCTCGAACGTTTTTACCAGATAGGCTCGAATAATATAGGGTGCCAATCCAGCAACACATTCAAAGATTTCTCCCGTGTGCTTCCTCGAAGCCGCAAATCTCATAATCCTTCGTCTTTGGCACCGGCGACTGCTTCAGAAATCAACAAATTATTATCATTCTATGGCTTTTATTGTGTAATGGGGAAACATCAAACTGGTTCATCAATAGGCCTAAAGGCGAAAATCATTTTGTGATCGAAGAATCAATAATTGTAATGAACGCATTCTTTTATCTAGATATGTACTCACAATGCATCAATAGTTGCGCTTCCACTACAAAAAGCCGGTATTTGTCCTCTCTTATTCTGCTTCCATTACAGAATTGCCGTGTTCAATAAGTCCGGTTCTATTAAGTGCGGATCTAAGTTCGGATAGCATAGCCGATCATACCCCGAATCTAAATTACGAAGAGAAGGCGAACACAAAAATTGACACACTATATGATAAAGTATATAAAGTCAATTTCCAGAATATTTAGCAAATTTTCGACCCCAACCAGGGTCTTCTTCAGGCTGGAACTTTACAATCTGAAACTCTAGAAAAGACTGTGCTGAAACCAAGCAAATGCAGATATGAAGTATCCAACCCGACCCTCAGTGACATCTAGCGGAGCGCCATGAGATCGTGGTCATTCTTCAGCCAGCTTTCGGACGTGCTGGTTCGTCTTCTGTAGTTGTCAAGGCTGGCGTCCCGTTTCGCTTACTGGTTGTTCGTATTCCGGTCTGGTGGGACTATGGCTGGTTTATCAGACATGGCTTGCATGTTTTAGAAGGCATTTATAAGGCATATTGGCATGTTTGGCTTTGGCTGTTGTGGCGAGGAGTTTAAGGCGAGGCATATTTGGCATATTGGCATATGGCATATTTGGCATTGGCAATTGAGGCGAGGAGTTTAAGGCGAGGCATATTGGCATGGCATACTTGGCATTGGCAATTGAGGCGAGCCATATTGGCATATTTGGCATTGGCGAGTGGTTATGGCGAGGCAATTGAATGTTGGCGGTATATGTGGTCAAGGCATGGCAGGCCAGGCAGCCGTAGGCCTGGGTTGACAATGATTATGAAATGGCCGAAGACGGATAGAAGGGAAAATGCAGGCTAGGTGGGCTATTTGCATATTTTTGGCGTACAAATGGAAGTAGAAAGTGCTTCGTGGCTTTTGCTTTTGCCTCGGCGTCAAGGCGGCTTGGTTCCCTTNTTCTTCAGCCAGCTTTCGATGACGTGTCGGGTTGTCGGATGTGGTTGCAATCGGCATCCGAGGCAATGTGGTGACCGACCGCCTGGGGGAGTCGGCGAAGTTTTCCCCCACCCACCCTCCCGGCAAGGGTGATCCTTGGTTAGTCTATCGTCCAGTTCCTCATGGAATAATGTTCGATCTCTCCCAATACTCCTCATGCGGGACGATGGATGTCACTGAGGATCTCCCTAAAACAGGACGGGTCAGCAATTAAGGAATGAAAAGAGTCCAAGCCCCCAAAATTGGTTGCTAAACCTAACAGTGAATGTAATTAGTGAATGTAAGGCTTGACTAGGCTGAAAGGAAAGGGGTTTTATAAATAATAGCTTGGAGGAATTAAACTAACAGTATAATTCCCCCAAGATTATAGTAAGGGTAATTTATATTAAGAAAATGTATGAAAAGAAGATAACAAAATAGACATATAAAAAAGAAATGAAGGGCAATGTAATAAGAAACAAAGAGGCTGCCAAAGACAATAGTAAAGAATGACGTAAAAGATGAAAAAGAAAGGAAGCCTATGTGAATGGCAACTGCAAACCACTGACCAACGAAAAATTAGAAAGAGGCAATGGAAGACAAAGGCCTAGAAAGAGGACCCCTGTCCTCCAGAGAAAAGGGCCTACTAAAGGGAAAAAGGGGGCTGCACACCACTGACCAACGAACAAATCTGCAGCCCCCACATGTTTTCCCTGAGATTTCTTTGATGCTGCAGACACTTGTGTTTATCCTGTCTGTCAACAACTGCTCCTATCTTGCTCGAACGAGGTCATACATCATCGTTACAGAATGGACAAGAACACTGGTGTGAGAAACAATTGTTTCAAGCAATACCGTGGTTGTCTTATTTTGAGGTCGTACTTTCATGAGTACATACCCAGTCGGATATTTCACTTCACATTGCGGTGGACAAATGATGATAATAGTGAGGTTCCGCAACGTCTCCGAATTACGAATATCTTTGATTATGACGTCATCATTTTGACGTATGACGTTGCATCACATTCGTGACGTCGTGCAAATTCGTTGCGTCTTAAGATAATGGCGTGGTGTTAAAGAGAGGTTGTCACATCGTTCACAAGGCCAAAAGTCGGACCACCGCAGATTTTCGACGAAGAAACGACGTCAAAACGTAACGTCACGCAGGCCTGAAATCGTTTCGGGATTCGGAATTCGGAGCTTTGCGGAACCTCCCTAATACTTCATCGTGCTTTGTCGATGTCGTCTGCTTCCTTCTTTCCCCTGTATTTGATCGTTAGAATGTAAGGTGTCGGAGGATTGGTCCTACAGCTGGATGTGAGATCAACGCCACGTTTCTGAAATATGGATTTCTGTTTTTGTTTCGACAAATCAGCATGTTAGGAAATTGCGCTTCAAAACATTACATTGTTATGGTTTCCGATCTCAAGATCGGAAACCATATTGTGTTTGGTCATGGTGTCTGTCTGTCTGTCTGTGTGTGTGTGTGTGTGTGTGTGTGTCTGTCTGTCTGTCTGTCACGCCTGTAACTTTCTTCCTGCAAGAGCTACAGACCTGATGTGACCTACCACCAGGTAACATGACCTGAGCTACAAGATGGAATGAAAATTTCCGGTCTCCGATACCTGGTTCATGGTGAAATTGATATATCAAAAGTTGAGATTTTGTCTGTCACATTATTGTTTCTTGAATAACTTGTCTCTGAGGCCAGCTAGAGCACTAGTAACAAGTTCCTTCCCTATGTTTATGACCCTTGGCAAGGTACTGGCATCAACGAATTTATTGTCCAGTGTCAGCATCATAATGATATTGATATATCAAATTTGATATTTTGACATATCGGGAAATCTGCCACAGTAAGCAAATTGAAATTGGTATCACAACATCATAGCTCATCCACGGATGTTATTGCAACTGAAATTTTCTGTTTGCACCTGCTCGGTCGCATGATATTTGCTGATATCATGGTGAGATTTGATATTCAAATTTGATAATATGACATAAGTCAGAATCTTGTGATGGTAGAAGCCTAAAACCTTCACCTATACCTAGGTTATCAAGGACGAGCGTTCAGATTACGCAATGACCTTGAAGGTCAGAGGTCAAGGTCAAGGTCAAACAGTTTTTAAGCTCAAATCTCCTCGGAATTTCAGGAGAAAACGAATTAGAAGCCTGAATTAACCACCCCCGACAGGCTTATATTAGGGACCCTGTTCCAGGTACGCAATACTTCGCAAGGTCAGAGGTCAAGGTCACAGTCAACCATCACAAATCACATGAGACAGAACCTGGTGATGTCTGAGTCTGACTCACTTGAGAGTGTGCAACTTACATGCCTGAGGAAGGATATCAATATTATTTCTTGTTATTTCAGATGGAACGAGCCATGGTGTTGGTGTGCCTGATCTATATTCAGCAAGTTTGAATCCAATCCCTCGGCTGCATCATACTCGGTAGGCCCCTAAAGTGTCTGACTCACTTTAGAGTTGCATGAAAGTTGGATTAGTCTCTAATATGATGAAGTAGGGGCAAATAATTTGTAACCTCAGGCCACGCATTTTATCATAAGTTCCAATCTATACCATTTTTTCTTCCAGGATATGGCAACATCCTCTCAACATCCATATTGCACCGCTGCTGGAATAAAGAGCGAGCATGTTGAAAGCGGTTGCTTCCAGGGTATTCCAAAGGAACTTTTCAAAGTTGGTTTGATCATGGAGTTGATCCAAATTGTGAGAAAAAAACAATTACCGAAAGGAACTATTGTTTCATGGGCATCAGGATTCTAGTCGTGCAAATACAATCAGGGAGAAACTACGCCAGAAAATTGAAAAAATTGTTCAACGTAGGGATAATTTCCGTAGGAAAAAGCATGTTTCAAAAATAAAAGAACTCGAGGAAACTGTGTTTGAAATACCTCATTTTCATGATTTTCCTGACGCAAACTTGACTGAACCTAGTGAGAGCACCGATGACTTGGCCAGTCGTAACATTTTATCAGATTCTGTGCAACAGGCTATGGTGGAGAGTCAGCCTGATGTAGAAGTACATGATTCAGTTAAAGGAGCACGGTATTGCCACTTTTTCTCGACAGCCGGCGCCACTGTGCCGCTCTCCAACCCAGGGATCAACGACGTATTGGCGAGTTGACCCGATTTCCTCCGTACATTTTGTAATGCATTTTTGTAGTTCGTGTTACTGCCGCTAGGTGGCTCCCTCTACGTCGGCAGTCAAATAACGCATTTGAGATCCAATACCGTGCTCCTTTAATGATTTGCACGATACTGATGTACTGCATGAACTGGTATCGCCTTCATCTTCTGATGATTTTGTACATCAGCCTTCTCCGCCACGGAATCTCGATGAGGAAGCACTGAATCAGATAGCAGAAGATATTGCAGATTGGCCTTCTCCGCCTCAGAATCACGATATTGAAGCTCTGGGTCTGTTAGTTGATGATTTTTTGGATTGGCCTTCTCCGCTTCAGAATCTCGATGTGGAATCACCGACTCCAACTGATGATCCTCAGTTTGTAACTCAAGACAATCATCATGATAGCACTCACCATGCTCACTGTACCCTGACTTTCCCTGAGCCCAGTCGCCATGTCAATACCAGACATTTTAGGTGTTGTTGCATTAGAGAACATCTTCAGGTTAATTTTCAAATAGCTCACAAAAGAAAAAACATTCATAAACTTGAGGAGCAGATTGGAAATTTAAGGGCCGAGCTGAAACAGACAACAGGACACTATGGAAAATTCAATTTAGATAAAAGGGACAGCTAGAGAGCTAGAAAAAATCTCCGAAAAATGAAATCAATGAAGGCGAAGCAGAAGAAGACAGGGGTAGAAATCCAAACTTTGAGAAATGAAATTGTGTCTTACAAGATTCAAGTTAAGGAACTTGAGGACTCTATTGTAGAAAAGGATAGAAAGATAGCAGATCTTCAGGCAAAGCTAGAAAAGTGCAGAAATGATCTCAATGTAGCAGCAGATCAAAAACGACGGGCTCAGATTTCACGTTGCTATTTCAAGAAGAAAGGAACTGGGTACATGTATTTCAATGTAGAGAAACTGAAGCAAGCAAAGGAAAAGATAGAAGGTTATAAGGGCAAAATAGATGAACTAGAGACCAGTTTTGAACTTATTTCTGAGTCAAAGGAATCAGAAACCCTAGATCTGAAAAATGAAAATGGGTTTTCTATTGACCTCTGCACATGTGTGCTAGGACTAATTGGGTTTGAACTTGCCCAGGCAAAGATACCACTTGTGATCCAGTGGATTTCTGAGTCCCTATTTCATCATACAATTGCCAATATTGACCTGCCTGGTCGAACTTCGGTCCAAAATATTGCAGATGAATCACATTACATTGTGAAGAGATTCGTTGCTGCTAAACTAAATGAGTGTGAAAACTGGGGAATAGCCAAGGATGGTACTAGTAGACGCAAGGTGAAAATACTTGATACATCCGTGACCTTGTCATCTGGTGATGCCATCAGTCTGGGATTCACACGTGTTGCCAGTGAGACTGGAAAAGCGATAGCAGATGTAGCAAAAGATGCCATTCAGGAATTGGAATCCATCCATTCTAAGTCTGAGGATACTGATCAAACTGCAGAGAGTGACGACTTCCTTCAAAGAGCCCTAGAGAAGCTGACGTTCACTATGGGAGATCGTGCCAGCAATGAGAAGGCCAGCCATGATCTGTTAGAAAAGTGGAGGAAAGAGGTATTAACAGAGTGCAACTCCCCAGCTGCAGCTGAAACTCTTCACTCCTTTCATTGTATGGTCCACGTGCTCTTGGGGTTTCATACGTACACCCATAAAAGTCTTCTTGTGTTTGAGAAACAACTAGAAATAAAAATTTGGAAATTTGGAAGAGATGCCCTTCCGAGATTTGGCTATTGGAAAAAGGAAGAAGCTGCATCCAGGGCATCCAGAACCACTGCTGAGACGTTTGGACCTGTTGGTGACCATATTGGTGCGCGGGATCTCTGGGAGTGCTACTGTACTGAGAAAGGGATCAAGTCACAGATCGGCAACTATCGAGACAATCGATTTAACTGTTATTTTGAAACAGCAGCTCAGATCTGCCTCCACAGGGATGACTTCATATCTGTCCTGAAAAAAGTGAAGAAACCAAATCAGAAGCTTGTGTCTGTTCTTGCTGACCTGACATGCCCAGTGGTAACCGCTATTCAACAAGCCCTTGGTCTGCTGTTTGTTCTGATCACTGGTCCTTACTGGGAACTCACAATGGATGGGAACATCAAGTACTTGGAACTCTTTCAGTACATTCAACCATTGCATGATTTCATGAAGGAATGTGCTGATGACCCGTCCCCCCTGATGCAAGGCCTAAGTCCATTCCCAGAGGTGTTCCGTCGTGCCTCGGATACCATGCTCAATAGTGTGTTACTGCTTTCAGACGCATCAATGGAAGATGTCTATGTTGATGTTCTGAAGGTATCCTCTGCCGCAATTGTGCAAACCATTGAAGCACAACTGAAGGACTTCTTAGTTGGTGGAAAATATGGGAACGAACCAGACCCTGTCCAGTTGAACAGAACAAATTTCTCTGGGGTTTCAAACCTAGCCTGTGAGCATCACTTTGGGGACTTGGATTCAGGCCAAAGACGTCGTCCAAGTGCAACTCTGTTCTTCCACAGTACTATCCAGCTCCTGAAAAGGAACAGAAAACAAGTCATTAGCTGGATGAACGACATGTCACCACATGACCGTGAAAAACTCTGGTCTGATGCAGGTAAGAATGCCAAGACACTGCGACAGAAGCACCGACAAAAAGAAAAGGAGGAAATGGAAAAGATCCTCAAGCATCTACAAGAACCAAATCCGAAGCCAGCGGTTGGTAGGAAGAGGAAAGACAAGAAACCTGCTACAGGGAAGAAGAAACGATCAAAACCAACTGCTGCCAGATCGCATGATTCCACTTCCAGCTCCTCAAGTGATGATGACGAAGATGACTCTTCAGCCGTGTCAACTGCTGGTCATGCAGATGAAAATCCCCAACAGAAGCTGGAGGAGACGTTAGATGTTGAAAGACAACAGATAGCAGTTGACAAGTGGGTGATTGTGGCATTTGATGACGACTGGTATCCATGTAAGTCCTACATGTATATGTTAGTAATTTAAGGAATCAGTACCATCAAAATACTAGCTTCAGTAATGTATGTATAGTTATCCAACTTTTTCAGGCATCGTCCGAGAAAGGAAGTCAGACCACGAAGTCACTGTTGACTTTGGGAAACGCTGCAGTAGCATTGGTGACTTCAAATGGCCTAATGGGAAAGATGTACAACTGGTTAACATCGAGTTCGTGTTACGTGTAGGGTTTGTTCCTGTTTCAAGGACTCGTGGACGTATATGGACTGTCCCAGATGCCAATGACCTAGTGACATTGTATGAAGAATATTCAAGGATCTATTTTGCTGGAACAAATGAATTCTAAATTTCCTGAATACTGATGAGTAGATGTGATGGTAGTGTTGAATTCTGTGACAATTTGCTCTGATTTGAAAATGATATGCGGGAGAAATGGATGACTTTTATAATTTTATGGTGCAAGCGACAAGGTTGGTATAGAGGACGTGCAGCAACGAATATGACGTCACCGCGACGTCGAGATGCCGCCATTTTGGACGGCATGTCCAACGCATTCGTAGCGTCAGATGCCGTCCAAAATGGCTGACGTGCGAATTATGACGTCAATGATGACGTCACGTGCACATGGTCTATACATTCGCAGTGACTGTTTCCATGGCAACAGGATGTAACCTTCTTGTACAACCCGTACAGTCGCAGTGGATTAATTTGCAGCCATTTTTGTGGTATCCAAATTCTACTCAACGAGACCTTCGTTTTGATATGCGACAAGCTATGTTTGCCTAGTGTGTACCAGATCGTCCGTTTCTGGGCGGCGGGGTCTGTTGCTATGGTAACTGGCCACCATCTTGGTTTTTGTCGTTTCTATCGCTTAGGCCCTCCAACTTTGTAAGGGTACTGTTTCCCAGTACAAAAAACAAGTAACCTAGTGCTTTTAACCAGAATTGCACACTTTTCGTCCATTTTTTTGCAGATCGTCCGTTTCTGGGCGGGGTCTGTTGCCATGGTAACTGGCCACCATCTTGGTTTTTGTCGTTTCTATTACTTAGGCCCTCCCACTTTGTAAGGGTACTGTTTCCCAGTACAAAAAACAAGTGACCTAGTGCTTTTAACCAAAATTGCACACTTTTCGTCAATTTTTGCATAAATTATGTTAATTAGCCCATTACGCATTCGGAATATTGGCGCGCAACGCTCGTCACTGGATTCGGGACGAAAAACTAAAACGACAGGCCAAATTTCAGTCCTTTATTGTTTTTATTACTCTTTCTATAATGGTCCAATCTCATGCTGTCAAACTCGATCCAATTCAAGCCAATTTGCCATGTTGTCCAAGATGCTCCTAATGGCTTCTCCATTACAAACCGCCTCTATTGTCTTAATTTTGCTCATTATAAAGCCATAACTTTTGAATGGCTCAACCGATTTGTAAAATTCAAAAAACAGGTTGTTTCTTTTGAATAGCTCTTTTCAACAAAACAGGAAAAACACCGATTTTGGAAAACTCAATTTTTGGTGTGGCCATGCTACTTCTTGACCAGGATAATCTTTTGAATCTATCATTAGTATTTTATCCATTTATAGTAGTAAAAATCTATGAAATTAGTATCTGGGAAACATAGGGGAAAATGAAAGAAGTCGTGTTTCTGCAGGCTTTTTAGTGTGAATTTTTAGTGTGAATAATGTGAAGTCGTGTTTCTGCCATGTTTTTAGTGTGAATTTCGTCTTATAAAACGGGTCAAGTCAGTTATGCTAGCACTAAGCTCGGGTACGCGTGTAACGGAAATCTTCCTCTTCCTATCTGGAACCTTTCAATAGACCGTTCTCAAATTGACCGATTTTGCCTGGATCTGCGCATATCCGGTTTCGAAAACGAGGCTATGGTTGAAGATCGTTTGACTGCCGACGACGATGAAACGAAGGGAAAACAAGAGCCCATACTTGAACGTTTCATGGCTCTACAGTTGAAATGTACGCACATTTAATTAGTAATGGATGGGTAGATTTCACTGATACACACCAATTAACCATACATCATTGATTTGACGCAGAATTTTAATTTACAAGCTCGCAATCTCGCATCCCCCGATCCGAGTCCCCAGCAGCACTCGGCATGCTCAACACTGAATCTGAACATGCATGCATGTATGTAGGGCCTACGGCCGCCGCGCGTGTCGGCATGGACATGATGGACATGGTCGGTCAGTATCGCTGCAAACTGCACTGTCGGTGAACGTATGATCACCCAACAGCTAGGTTAATAATGTAGGCCTAGGCATGCCTACGGTAGACCTAGGCCTACTGCACTGCACACCCATCCATCCGGTCCATGACATGCACGCCACAGGTGCATTGTGACGTGTCAGAAAGTAGGCCTAGGCGTAGGCTAGTCCTAGGCCTAGGCTAGTCCTAGGCCTAGGCCTGTCCTAGGCCTAGGCCTAGCCCTAGACTAGGCTAGGCCTAGGCCTACCGGTAGGCCTAGTCGGCTAGCGCCATTTAAGTAAGCAGGCCTAGCTCAAGGCCTATGCCTAGTACCGGTATGCCTACCGTAGGCCCGTACAAACTATTCCAAGCTATAATGCTAACCCAGCAGTGTTGTGTAGGCTAGGCGGCCTCTCATTCTCAATCAAAGAGTCTTACTTTTTTTTTAAATTTCAGATCAATCACAAGCCCATCCCAGTCATGCCAGTCACTGCTGCTCCAGCAGGTACGCACGCCACCGTAGGCTACTTCTGGTCTTCGAAGCCCTCATGTGTGAATGAAAGCATTCAGATTCAGGTGAGATAGGTCAAGGCCACATGACTGTGAATCTATGTTTGTTTCCAATGCCAAACGGGGTTAAGATTCCGAGTGGGGGATCATCAAATGAACTCCCCCCTACACATAACAGATTGATTATTTTGCCGAAAGGTGACGTGATTGATAATATAAAGTGCCAACAAGATCCTTCGCACTGCTGTTTAGGGAAAGCATTTCCAAGTGGAACAATAGATTGGTTTTATTTATTCCAGTTCAATCACAAGCCACTGCCACAGATGGTGACCAAGATATTCCTGTTGTTGAACGTTCTCTCTGTGTGCCGTACGAAATCATTCAGGTGAGGTACGCCTAGACCACATGAATCCTTGTTTCCTATGCCAAATTGGGTGAAGATTCCGACTGGGGAATAATTGAATGAATACTCACCTCTACGCATAAACATATTGATTCTTTCTACCAAGATCCTTCGCGCTGCTGTTTAGGGAAAGTATTTCTAAGTGAAACAATATATAGGTAGGCCTTTTTATTCCAGATCTAGCACAAGCCATTACAACTCCTGCCACAGATGGTGAACAAGATAATCCTGTTTTTGAAAGCCCTCGTACATGCAGAACACAGTGTGAACGAAATCATTCAGGTGAGACAGGCGTCAGCCTACCAGTTGTGATCAAGGGGAGACCTCTGCTCTGCATCACCACATGTTATAATATCTTAGTGAAATAGATTGTTTGAGGACTGAAGTCAACTCTCCATACTTAATACTATTCCATTTCATTCTTTCCAGCCTGGAACCTGATGCCGAACTAACATGTCTGGAACACTGACTGAAGATGACATTCCTGGAGCTAAACTTGACCTGGCTATTTCAGAGCTTCAGAAGTGCCGGAAAGATTCATTGCAGTTTTGGTTGAAATGCAGAGGTGATTCCTGCAAAGGTCTTGGCACCAAAGCCAAACTCATTGATAGGTAGGCTTATAAATCAGATCAGTGTAATCCTTTACGAATTATAAATGGGTATTGTGGGATAAGCCATTTGGACTGATGTAAATCAATTCAGAAAACTTTAAAGCTTTTTACTTTTTCCCTTTTTAAGGATTCAACAGTTTGTGAGGAATGGCATCCAAGATAACGTTGTCGACCCTACTGAGGAAAAGAAATGGGAGAAGCTGAAGTTCATGACACCATCCACCTCTTCCTCTGCAACACAGAGCTCTATTCCTGTCTCAAATCTACAGTCAAAGCCACATGAAGGATGTTATTTCCAATGGGGTGACGCTTCCGTCTGGGGAAAGTCATTGAATGAACTGCCCCCTCTTACACGTAAACAGATTGATGACTTCCATGAAGGTGTAACTAAGAATGTGTCAAGTGTTAAAAGTGCCACCAAGATCCTTCGCCCTGCTGTACGTGGAAGGCATTTCCAAGTGGAACGATATATAGATGCAGACACGATGTACTCACGGACAGATGCATTTTATTTTTACATTCGATGCAAATGTGCAGCTAGCAAAAAAGATGTAAATCGCAAATTGAGTATTGCATTGGGTTTGTCTGATGGTCATGTAGCATATGCCAATTGTGATTGCCCATGTGGCAAGGCTGGTTTGTGTAATCATGTTTATGCTTTGCTTCTAGAATTGGCGAAGTATTACCTTGAGTGTTTGAATGAAATTCCAGAGGAAGTTGCATGCACATCTAAACTGAGTCAATGGAATGTCCCCAAATCACGAGGAAAGGTACGTAAGCAGCCAGTGATGGATATTGCTGTGAAGAAACTCAAATTGGACATGGGTGCAAAAAGAGGAATCCAGTGCAGCCTCTATGAAGCCAGGGCTCCAAATGCTCAAGTCAGTGATTATGAAGACATTCGTGTATATAAGGAGACGTTGAGGTCAATTGGAAAAGGTATTCCTTTTTCGTATTTGTTAGAAGAAGAGAATGAATCCACACAGTACCACAGAACAAAGTTTGGTGTTGCTGCAATTGGGTCACCACTTAGTTACCAATGCTCCTTATTTGAACATGATTTCAATGTTCATGCCACAGTCCCCAATCCAGTGTCTGTTTTAAATTTTGCCATTGATATGTCAGTGTTTCCATCATTCCCACTTAATCAAGTCCCAGTGTACAGTGTAAAACATAATGACTTGAATGTCGATAGTCACAAGCATCTTTATAGTTCTCTTATAATAGATCAGGACAAGGCAGAACAGATAGAAATTACAACAAGGAAACAAAGCCAATGTCCAGAGTGGTTTCATTATCGTGAGAATCGTCTGACAGCATCAAAGTTCCACACGGTGTTTTCCAGAAAGAAGATTGACAGCAGTTTTGTTGAACAGTTTTCCCCTCATTTCAAGAAACCAATCTCTAATTTCCTTAGAAATAAGTTTCGTCATGGACACACATACGAGCCTGTTGCTGCTTCCAAATACGAAGCCTTCATGAATGGCTCTGGGAGGACTGTGAGAATCGAAGAATGTGGTTTTGTGGTCAATCCAGAGAATCCCTGGCTTGGTGCTTCACCTGACCGAAAAGTTGTGGACTATTTGAGCGAGGAACCATTTGGATTGATGGAAATCAAGTGTCCTGAGAAGCACAAAGACAATGATCCAATGGTTGCCTGCAATGACCCACACTTCTGTTGTGAAAATGTAAATGGTCAGCTTCGACTCAAAGAAACCCATGAATACTACACTCAGATTCAGGGTCAGTTGGCTGTCACAGGTGCACTGTGGTGTGATTTTGTACTGTACACTCACAAAGGTCTTATCATCGACCGAATTCAATTTCATGCCAGTTTTTGGAGGACAGTGTGTGAAAAATTGTCGTCTTTTTATTTCGATCATTATATACCTCACTTTGCCACCAAGACTAGCATAGTTAGTCAGTCAGATATTGGGAAAGATAGCGTGAGTGAAGAGTAAGTTAAGACAACTATGACTCCTGAGATAATGACAGGTTTAGTGCAGGGCTACAACTTTACAGTGATATGATACGGTTTTCAGAGGTGACCCTGGTTTTAGGCTCCTGTTTCATGACTATCTTTTTTTAACTGCAACATGAACTCTTCTGTGATATTCTGAATTTTCCTTGTTGTTGTATTTGTACAAGTTGAGAGTCATTTGTCTTGATGAAAATCAAGTGCTTAGAGAAACACAAATACAGTGATCTGAGCCTTTGCAGGGTGATCCATAAATAGTGTAGACCTACCTAACACCAGGGCCCATTTTCACAAAGAATCTTAAGTCTAAAGTTTGACTCAAGTCATCATGTGACCAGGGCCCAGTTTCACAAAGAATCTTAAGTCTAAAGTTTTACTAAATCATCTGACCAGGTTTCAGCAAATCAGATGACTTCATTTCAGACTTAAGTTTTATCTTAAGGCCCGTTTACACATGCAACTTTACACATGCATCTTCATGCAACTTGTTGCATAAACCTGATGAGACCAAAAAGTTTCATAAAAGTTGCATGTGTAAACGGGCATGCAACTTGTTGCAACTCGATCACGCTGGATGTTGCATCGATTTTTCTGTGTTTAAACCGTCCCATGTAGTTTGCAACACGTTGCAAGTTGCAACTACTTGGTGCAACCTAGTGTATCATCCAGCCCATTTCTTTCAGATGAATGTTGATGCACACCAGAAAGGTCCAGGCCCCGTATTCATAAAACTACTTAAGTCTAAGTATGACACTTATTCTTTGTTCAACACAAAAGATAAGTATCATACTTAGACTTAAGTAGCTTTATGAATACGGGGCCTGAAGCATGTTGTCAGTGTCGAAGGTTCCTTATTCACAAAGCCCCCCTAACTTTTAAATGCAAATCCTTTGTCAAGCGGATAGTAAACAATAGGTTGCCTGCCAATGGACAATAGTTCATGAACTGTTTGAATTTGGGGGTGGCTTCGTGAATAAGGTCCTAGCGCTCCATTGTCCCCTGGTTTTGAAAATTGAAAGGGAAACATTTTCAGGGTCACACTGTCATTGTATATTGTGGTATGATTATTTTAAGCAAGTACTGTGAACTGTGATATTCTTAGCTCAGCTGTAAGGTCCGCAGAGTTGTTGAAAGTATACTGAGTGGCGTCCGTCTGTTTGTGTGAAGTCTGACAGAAGTTCTCAGGCTGGGCTTGAGTTGGGCGTGTACCTACAAGTACCACTAAATTGAACCAAAAATCAATACTGTCAGCTGAGGGCATCACCAAATAAGTGGGCGAGTTGTGATACGGCTATTTAAAGCCAATATTCGAATATGTGGTATGTCACTGTGATATTTCAATATATTTTCCTTGCTCTTTTACCTTGCTCGTTGTCTTTGTTACTATATTTAATAACATGTGACCTGCAGCGCCAAAACCAGGCTCAGAAGGTGACCCTCAACACACTAAGATGACACCACATATCATTCCCAAGTGGATCATTGAAACTTCCAATGGCTGTTTCAAAGGATCAAAATGTAGTCTCAACCTACATTATGCCACATCACCCAATCAGGGCACATCACCCAAACATTGGTCAGCCCCACTTCGTGCCATGCCATTCACATGAAGGAAAAGCCAGAATTTGAAGGCTGGGGACGCCTACAAGTTCAAAAGGCAGAAGACCAGGAATGAAAAACAATACTTTTTTTTCAGAAACAACAACAGATTTAATAATTCAACCTCAGAAGTAACGTTACATAATCTAATGACCGCTGTACACGATCAATCATTTTCATCGAACCCTTCGTAATCACACTACAGTCACAAAGCGTTTTCAAATTGTTTATATCATGCCATTGCCGATAATGATATGAGATGCCCCATAAAAATAGATTCTGACAGATGAAGGGTCGGCCGGGCACTGACAAACAGAACTTCCGTTACCAGATGTCCCTGAACAAAAGAAGCGGACGTACTGTGGTACCACCTACAAATGGTATTTACTACCGGTACATGTGCTATTCAGAGTCTGATGCGAACATGCGTACAACAAATAGAAGGCCACATTAACACTGTCTTGGACAGCCACATTAACAATTAAAAGGCCACATTCAAAAATGTTAACGCTGAACCATTTTCAAATCGTTTTGAGGCCACTTATGGAACTGTTTTTGTTACCACGCTTTCAAGAGGCCTCTAATGTGACACTCGAAACCTGTTTTAACATCTTAATACATTTTCAAACAATTTTAAAAAAACACTGTAAACACGCACCTTCAGCCATTTCAAAACCATTCTAGAGCAAGAGGTGGCCTAAGCATCCTTCTTCAAATGCAGAACAATTTCAGGGTAATTATGTAATACTAATGCATCGTGCAGGTCAGTGATTACAGATTTGCACATCATGAGTTCAACGAACGATTTTGATAAACTTTTGACCTATTTTGTATGGGTCATATTAATACAAGCTAACAAATAAGTTTACTTCAGATCATTGTCTACTATATTTGTCTTGCAAGATACCGGTATAAGCAAAAGCATTCACTGGCATCTACATGACACAATCCTTATTCTTTCCTCTTACAGTCATCTGTCATGCTAATAAACCATTCTTGAATTTGAATTTGTGTCTGCCGAGGCTCCACAGCCTGTATAGCACAAGATTTAAGACTCGAAGACCAAGTATCACCAAAATTTAAGACTTATTTTTTTCTAAATCCCCCCCCCCTCATAGATCCCTGGTCGGTTCTATTTACGATGAAAAATATGATAGGGATCAATGTGGTCACCAACGGCAGGTGCCTTGTTGGGTGTCTTGGACTTTCCTCAGACAAATTTGGATTTTTAAACCTGGAGATGTGATTTCCTAACATTTCAGAACCAAATTCAAGAACACAAAGGTGACAAAATTGACATCAATTGAATGAAAGTTTGAGGTAAAATTTACCTACAATTCAAATAAAGCATTCATTCACTAGGCCTATTCATTCACTTAATCACCAATTAGCCTCAACAAATTGTCATTTCAGTCTTGGATGAACTTCGTGGATTGCTATCTGCAACCAAGCTAATTAGATCTACATACACTGCCCAAAAATCACTGTACAAACAAATGTCATTCAACCAATGGTTGGCACAGATTTTCACATGAATTAAAATGCATGCTGGCCAAAATACCTACATAAGCACTGGTTGAACAGCACTACTAATGAATAGAAAGTCAACTTCCAGAAATTTGCAAATGGGGTCTTCTTCAGGCTAGCAGTAAAGACTTTTCTGAAAGTGCCAGCCTGAAGAAGACCCCGGTTGGGGTTGAAAATTTGCAAATTCCTGGAAATGAATTCCTATTCACTGTTATACGTTACAGGCCTACGTTGTGTTTACTTTCGTGCGTCTTCTCTCTTTGTTTGGAAAACACCAATAATTCTTTTTCAAAAATTACATTTGAGATCAATAATACATTCTTATGATAAAAATTTGAAAATCCAAATGTTAGTTCAGGACTTACAACGACCACACTACAGGATATCCCGTTTAACACCTGAAGTGTGCGAGCCTAGCATGTCCCATGATGCCACAGAGGCCTCCTGTTCAACCGACATCAATCATGTTTGTTAAGAGTGGCAAACAGACTGACTCTGTTGAACTCAGCTACAAGTCTAGGTTGTGAGCCAAAAAAATGGCAGTTGTCGTTTTTTCGTCACTTCAGAAGTTTGATGAGCTGCAATATCATTAGGCCTACCAACCATTCATCAAGTTGGCCTACCGTAAGAGAACATTATTGAACATACATGTATCATATTCATTCATAATAAACAAGAAGTCAGTCTCCAGAATTCACGAATTTTCGACCCCAACCGGGGTCTTTTTCAAGTGGAACTTTACAATCTGAAACTCTAGAAAAGACTGAGTTTACTTTCGTGCGTCTGTGCGTATCATATTCATTCACATGTAGTAACAGCCTTCTTGACAAGTTAACAACTTGATCATGAAGTCACTTTCACTTAATTCTATGTTAATGGACGACAGACAATGCAAGATGACAAATGCTCTCAAGTGAGCTAAATGAAATGGTCCATGGACTATGTGCTCACCTGGGTGAACGTACCGGTACCAGAAAAATAAATGACAAATATTACATTGAAATGTTCCAGGGTCATGTATCCTTATTAGATGCATATGATAAAAAATTGGAGACAATCCAGTTACAGATCAGGAGTTACTGGACTTTGAGGTTTGGTTTTAGCCACCTGGTGGCCAAGTGAAGAATCAAGTCGGACTGAAAAGTGGTGTCATATGTCACCTGACATAGGAATGTATCGGGTGTCCCAAAAAAAGTGAACCGCTTTTTTTGACAAGTATTTTCTCAGCGACAGATGAACCGAATTCATTGGGATTTTTTTGCAGAGTAACCTTAGGGTATCATCAACAAGTCTGCAAAATATCTAGGAGATCGGTCGCAAATTATGCGAGTATTGTCAAATTCAAAACAGCATGTCAACACCTGCATGAACATGATGAAGGTGACATTGCATTAGCTCTGATATTGGATTTTTTGACATGCTGTATTGAATTTGACAATACTCGCGCAATGTGTGACTGATCTCTTAGATATTTTGCAGACTTGTTGATGAT